>JBBGZY010001167.1:4927500-5060000 GCA_037952925.1 Lithobates clamitans
GGAGCAAAAGAAAAAAAAAATTTTTTTACTTACGTGAAATGGCTGTTGCTGGGCAGTCTTCCTAATCTGCCTCTTCCTACACCACGGTGATCTTCAGTCTTTTGCTCCGCACGTTGTCTTCTGGGGAATGGGGCACGGTGTGTTATGGGAACTGTGTGTGTCCCACAACACATCGCGTCCCATTCACAAAGCGCCGCTCGCGCATGCGCAGTAGGAAACTGGTGGTGAAGCCGCAAGGCTCCACTGCCTGTTTCCCTTACCTAGGATGGCGGTGCCGGGAACCGAAAGCCGAGGGACAGGTCGGCCTCGGGCGGCCGACATTGCGGGCACCCAGGACAGGTAGGTACTTATTTAAAGTCAGCAGCTACAGTGTTTGTAGCTGCTGACTTTTAATTTTTTGGAGATGAGTGAGGGGAAGATGGCCCCCACCCATCTTCATACCATTGCAGGGCGGAAGTGACATTTTGACATGTTTAAAAAATAGGTCCGGTCCTTAACCACTTCAATACCAGGCACTTTCCCCCCTTCCTGCCCAGGACAATTTTCAGCTTCCAGCGCTGTCGCACTTCGAATGGCAATTGCGCGCTCATGCAACACTGTGTCCAAAGTAAATTAATTTTTATAATTTTCTTCCAACAAATAGAGCTTTCTTTTGGTGGTATTTGATCACCTCTGGGGTTTTTATTTCTTGCTAAACAAACCAAAAAAGACTGAAATTTTTGGAAAAAAAAAAAAGTTTTAGGGCTCTTTCTCACGGGGCAGATCAGTGATGATCCGCCATGTGAATATCCGCTTGCTCAGCGGGGATCACTCCGCCGATCCCCGCTGAGCAGGAAGATGACAGGTCTGTCTCTGCTCACTGTGCAGCGACAGACCTGTCAGAGCGCCGCTCTCCCCTATGGGGGGATCGGATGATGACGGACCGTAGTGTCCGTCGTCACCTGATTTGATCCGAAAACGGATGGAAAAGTAGGTTTTTCCTCCGTTACACTTTTCAGATCGGAGCGGGTCGGATGTCAGCGGACATGTCACCGCTGACATCCGACGCGCCATAGAGATACATGTATGTCCGTTTTTCATCCGAAAACAGAAGGATGAAAAACGGACATACTGATAATTAGTGTGAAAGAGGCCTTACTTAGTTTCTGTTAGAAAATTCTGTTTTCTCCTTTACTGACAGGCACTGATGAGGCGGCATTGATGAGTTGGCACTGATGTGCACTGATGAGGAGGCACTGATATGCAGAATTGCTGGGTACTGATAGGCAGCACTGATGGGCACAGCTTCCGGCACTGTCGCACTTTGAATGACAATTGCGCGGTCATGCAACACTGTATCCAAACTAAATTATTTTTTATCATTTTCTTCCAACAAATAGAGCTTTCTTTTGGTGGTAATTTGATCCCCTCTGGGGTTTTTATTTCTTGCTAAACAAACTAAAAAAGACTGAAATTTTTGAAAAAAAAAGTTTTACTTAGTTTCTGTTATACAATTCTGTTTTCTCCTTCACTGATGGGCACTGATATGCAGAATTAATGGGCACTGATAGGCAGCACTGATGGGCACCGATAGGTGGCACTGACAGGCGGCACTGATGTGCGGCACTGATTGGGCAGGTACTGACAGGTGTCAATACTGGCCAATGATTGGCACTGTGGTGGGCACTGATTGGCACTTTATCAGCACTGACGAGTGTTAATGATGGGGCACTGACTGGCAGCTGCTGGGCACAGATTGGCAGCTGATGGGTACATTTGATGGGGGCTGTGCTAATAATCAATGTGCTGATTATCAAAACAGACTCCCACTCTGACAGGGAGAGCTGCCGATCGGCTCTCCCTGATAGTGCGAACCAAGGAATGCCGTTTACCGGCACTTCCTTGTTCACGCGATGATCAGCCATGATTGGTCACAGCTGATCACGTGGTAAGGAGCCTCCGTCAGAAGCTCCTTACCATGATCGGAGATGCGGCGTGTCAGACTGACGCACTGCGATCGCCATGCTGCGCGCCCCAGCCGACATGTTATGCTGCTTGACGTCATATGACGCCCAGTCAGGATAACAGAACCACCGCCCGGCCGTCATTCTGCTATAGGCCGGGCGGGAAGTGGTTAACTGGTTAATGAACGGGCACACATTTGCTTGTTTTTCATTAAAATGTATCCAATGACAAAACTTATTTTTGGGTAAGGTCTAATGCACACTGGAAGTTATAAAAATGCCAGTAGCCTTAGCTGTAGAAAGCTATAGCTGTAGAATGAATTTTGCAGTAGTGGTTTTCAGCGTTATTTAGCAAAACCATACTCCCACAAAAGCTCAAATGGCTCAAAAATGCTGATGAACGCAGAATAGCCACATTTTCTAGCGTTTTTAAGCTTTTATCAGCGTTAGAGTGTTCTTACAACTGAAAAACTCCTCTTAAGGCCTTATGCACAGTGGACGTTTTTACAGCTGCAGTGTTTAGCTTCAGGCGTTTTTTTTTTTTCTGCAGCCAGTCACCCAAAGGTGTTATCCTATGTGTCCATGCACACATAGGCTGTTACCAGTGTTTTTGGCAGGGGTGTTTTCAAGCTGGGAAAAAAACCCAGAACTAGTGGGTTTTAAAAAGGAGTTTTTCAGCTGTAAAAATGCGCTGATAAAAGCTTAAAAACACTGAACAATGCGGCTATTTGGCGTTTATCAGCGTTTTTGAGTCATAAGCTTTTGTGAGAGTACAGTTTTGCTAAAAAATGCTTAAAAAAAATAAATAAAAAGCAGTAAAACGCTACTGCAAAACTCTTTCTACACCTAACGCTGCTGGCGGTTTTATAATGTACAGCATGCCTAAAATCTACTAGTTTTGGGGGGTATTTTTCCAGCCAGAAAATGCTGATAACAGCCTATGTGTGCATGGACACATAGGGGGTTATTTACGAAAGGCAAATTCACTTTGCAGCTGCAAGTGCACTTGAAAGTGGAGTCGCTGTAGATCCGAGGGGGACATGCAAGGAAAATAAAAAAACAGCATTTTAGCTTGCACATGATTGAATGATAAAATCAGCAGAGCTTCCCCTCATTTCAGATCTGCTCCTCAGATTTAAAGCGACCGCACTTCCAAGTGCACTTGTAGTGCAAAGTGGATTTGCCTTTCGTAAATAACCCCCATAGGATAACATGCTGGGGAGTTTACTGGCTACAGAAAAAAATGTCTGAAGCCAAAAACAGCAGCTGTAAAAACATCCAGCGTGCATGAGGCCTGAATGGCAATCAGTGTTGAAGTGCATGGATGCAGTGAGGGTCAGTCAAGAAAATAATTTTTTTCTGTAGGTTCCTGAAATAAAATCCTCACAGCAGCATGTTTTTCTTTTCTCATCATATTTGTTAAAGATAATATGTGCAAGTTTAAAGAACGCAGGATATAGTTAATAAAACATGTTTACATACCTCTAAATAAACTTTAGTAACCTTTATGCAGCGCATGAAAATGACATGCTGTCACACCTCCATACATCATGTGCTTATATTACAGCATTAAACAAGAAGCACATGTTAAACACAGATTAAATGATGCTATGTGTGTAGAACTCTGTTGCATTATTGGCCATGGCACAGCTCTAGCAGCCAGAACCTCTGTAGGGGGGGACTGTACATAACAGATTTTCTAACCTGTGACCTCGCCAGGGCAAACTGACAAGGTGACAATAGAGAACTAGATCACAGTTAACCATATGATTGGAACGACGGGAAGTGCCAGTAGTGATAATATCAGTATCGTTCTTGATTATTCCTTACAAAACAATGAAGTGCAAAGGATCATACGTAAATATTGGAATGTCCTGAAGCAAGACAGTCATCTCAAGAGTGTGCTCCCAGAGAAACCTAAGATTGTTTTTAAAAAAGCGCCCAGTTTAAGAGATAAGCTGGTACACAATGTAGTGGAACCACCGCCCCCAAATCCTAAAATGTTTTGGGACCTTAAGGGCTTCTATGCATGTGGGAGATGCTACAGTTGTGTGAGAGTTCCGGGGAATGATAGGAGGTTAAAGGAATTTATGTATCCTAGTACCCATCAGTCTTATACCATCAGGGATTTTATCTCGTGTGACACTATTGGGGTGGTATACGCTTTAAAGTGCCCATGTAATTTATTTTACGTGGGGCGCACTACCAGAGCCCTGAAAGATAGATTAGAGGAGCACGTGCGAAATATCCACAAAGGGTCAGACAAACACCACTTATATATTCACTTTGAGAAAGTACATAATAAGAGCACGGTGGGGATGAAATTCTGGGGGATAGAGGCCCCTAAACGTCATTGGAGGGGGTCCAATTTTACGAGAGAAATTAGCAAACGGGAATCGTGGTGGATACACCAGTTGGGTTCCCTATCCCCTGGGGGGCTTAATAGGGATTTCGATCTAGCATGTTTTCTCAGCAATTTTTAATTTTTATATTGAATAAAGGGATTTTATAGTAATTTTAAACATTTTTATAATTTTATTTTTTTACATATTTTTATTATTGTACTACTTAGATAGTCTTATACAGCTTTGGGGGTTGAATTTATCTACTATATAGGTTCCCATATGCTCTTTTTGTGACTGCTGGTATAGAGGTTACCTGTAAGAGTATTTTATTATGACAACAATATTCCATGTCACCAATATATTTTTAGCATCGCATAATATAGTGTAAATTTACAGTTCTTACATAGATGGATAGTTTAGAGATGTGGATTGATTTTAGTGTATTTTACTGTTTTATTTTAAAATAGGGCTCAGAGACCCGAATTTCTTTTTAGATATTATGGGCTTGTTGTTTTTTGTTTTTTATTGAGGAGTACTCACACATTTCATTAGCAATATTAGTTTATATAGGTCAGGAGTATGATGTTTTATTATTATTTTATTTTATGTATAACTTAGATTCACATGATTATCATTGTTATCATATGAGGTGCGGTGTGGTGGCTCCTAAATGCACAGCTCTTTCCTTGTTCTCATCAATATAGCAGTAGTATCATGGTTATGCACTTTTAGGGCTTATTATGCCATTTACATGTGGGTTATCTAACTAGGAGAGTAGTTTAAAGACGTAATAATGGCGCTGTCGCCTACCAATATAGTGTACTGAGTGATCTTAGCTGTAGCCCATCACTAGAATTGTCTGCTGTCTTAGGCAAGATGGCCGCTGACACATCTCTATTGGACGGTGGGCGTTGTACAATTAGCATACACAAACCATCTCTATTTACACCACAGATTGAGGATCACACGTAAAATGGCCGCTGACCGTCCTTTGCTATTGGTTCTATGATAAGGTTGCCGGCGGTCCTCGGCAAAATGGCCGCCGTCAGCATATATAAAACCACACTGATTATCCGTCCAATGATATCCCCCAGAGGAAGGCACGTGATCCCTGTGCCGAATACGCGTCGGGGAGGGGTAGGACGGAGCTGTCAGCATTGGAGGAGACATCACACACCACACCGCACACCATCTGGATCGCAGCTTGTTTTATATGCTTGTTGAGTTTGGTGCACTGAAGCACCCACTGAATGTGAGTACCCTCCTGGAGGATTTTCGTTTGGTTTAATAAAATATCCCTGCTTTATCACACTATGGAGTTCTTACTTTTCTCCTATACATGTGGATATTGACTGCACCTGTGAGGATTGCATTCCCATTATACCAGCCTGAGGGAGCCCAGGATTGGCCCCACTGCGTGTTTTGACACAGTTTAAATACTGGGTCACACGATTAGAGGTGAGCGCAAACACATGTGGGGTGTCACGGGAGAGCACATATTGTTTGCTGTGATTTGAGCACCTTTTTAGAAGATCTCGGAGGAACGTTTTTCTTAAGGACACTATTTATATAAATTTATTTGGATTTTAACCCGTGGATTGAGCTGGACACTTATAATACACAGGATACCCATGCACTTGTTGTCATTTTCATCTATGCATGGTTCACTTTCAATGGGCTTTATTGTTCTTTGCACAATGTTATATGCACTTTGAGGCTTGATTTTACACGTTTGTAGTATACATATATGATTTCACAGTTCATTTACAGTGGATTAATTTACCGTATATGCACGGTATTTTAGCACATTTTTCAGCGCAGGCACATTTATTATTTTTAACCATATGATTGGCTACCAATGATTGGCTTGCAATGATATGTAGTGTAAACCAAAACACATTGCATTTCAACACAAAAATAGACTGTTCTGGGCTTGTATTTTGAAGACAATTTAAAATGGCAGTTCTCTATATAAAGAAAGGACACTGACACAAATGTGAAACTGCACACCACTGATCCATATATTTTAATACAACTTTATTAGTCCAACGAAATTAGAGACACTCCACCCATTCCTCCAGCTTATGCATTTCACCCCCTGATGGGCTCTACAGTTCATGGATCTGCAATGGATCAGCAGTTTGAGGCTAGCATTTGTTGCATTGGAAATTGTTATGGAAGGGAAATCTTGGAGTCAGGGCCGATCCTAGGCGGGTGCACGGGGTGCAGTTCACCCAGGCGCCACAGAGGTGGGGGCGCTCAAGCGCCAGAGTGCTCCCCTCCCTCCTCCTCTTCTTGTTGGTGTCCACAGGCCGCTCTCTGCGCCGCCGCTGTGTTTCCTGCCCAAGTCCGTCCCCGCCCGCTCCATCCTCCTGTCAGAGGAGATCGGAGCGGCTCTCTCTGTTCGGAGAGAGACCCGTGCAGTGACGTAATTGGGGGGCGGGGCGGGGCGGTCCGTGCCGCGCGGCGTACAGTGCCTGTCATTTATTTTTCTCCTCTCGGTCACGATCTTCTCCACCCGGGTGGCGCGGCTGCACGCCCGAGTGGGGTTTGTCCTGAGGGGGGGTCTGTGGGGGGGCGTCTGTACTAATAGAGGAGGGGGGTTTGTGGGGGGGAGTCTGTACTAATAGAGGAGGGGGGTTTATGGGGGGAGTCTGTACTAATAGAGGAGGGGGGGTTTGTGGGGGGAGTCTGTACTAATAGAGGAGGGGGGTTTATGGGGGGAGTCTGTACTAATAGAGGAGGGGGGGTTTGTGGGGGGAGTCTGTACTAATAGAGGAGGGGGGTTTGTGGGGGGGAATCTGTACTAATAGAGGAGGGGGGGTTTGTGGGGGGAGTCTGTACTAATAGAGGAGGGGGGGTCTGTACTAATAGAGGAGGGGGGGTTTGTAGGGGGGAGTCTGTACTAATAGAGGAGGGGGGTTTATGGGGGGAGTCTGTACTAATAGAGGAGGGGGGGTTTGTGGGGGGAGTCTGTACTAATAGAGGAGGGGGGTTTGTGGGGGGGAGTCTGTACTAATAGAGGAGGAGGGGTTTGTGGGGGGAGTCTGTACTAATAGAGGAGGGGGGGTTTGTAGGGGGGAGTCTGTACTAATAGAGGAGGGGGGTTTATGGGGGGAGTCTGTACTAATAGAGGAGGGGGGGTTTGTGGGGGGAGTCTGTACTAATAGAGGAGGGGGGTTTGTGGGGGGGAGTCTGTACTAATAGAGGAGGGGGGGTTTGTGGGGGGAGTCTGTACTAATAGAGGAGGGGGGGTTTGTGGGGGGGTCTGTACTAATAGAGGAGGGGGGGTTTGTAGGGGGGAGTCTGTACTAATAGAGGAGGGGGGTTTATGGGGGGAGTCTGTACTAATAGAGGAGGGGGGGTTTGTGGGGGGAGTCTGTACTAATAGAGGAGGGGGGTTTGTGGGGGGGAGTCTGTACTAATAGAGGAGGGGGGGTTGTGGGGGGAGTCTGTACTAATAGAGGAGGGGGGTTTATGGGGGGAGTCTGTACTAATAGAGGAGGGGGGGTTTGTGGGGGGAGTCTGTACTAATAGAGGAGGGGGGTTTGTGGGGGGGAGTCTGTACTAATAGAGGAGGGGGGGGGGTTTGTGGGGGGAGTCTGTACTAATAGAGGAGGGGGGTTTGTGGGGGGAGTCTGTACTAATAGAGGAGGGGGGGTTGTAGGGGGGAGTCTGTACTAATAGAGGAGGGGGGGTTTGTAGGGGGGAGTCTGTACTAATAGAGGAGGGGGGGTTTGTGGGGGGGTCTGTACTAATAGAGGAGGGGGGGTTTGTGGGGGGGAGTCTGTTCCTATAGAGGAGGGGGGGTTTGTGGGGGGGGGTCTGTGCTAATAGAGGAGGGGGGTTTGTGGGGGGGAGTCTGTACTAATAAAGGAGGGGGGGTTTGTGGGGGGGAGTCTGTACTAATAGAGGAGGGGGGTTTGTGGGGGGGAGTCTGTACCAATAGAGGGGGGGTTTGTGGGGGGGAGTCTCTACCAATAGAGGAGGGGGCGTTGTGGGGGGGAGTCTGTACTAATGGAGGGGGGGTAGTTTGTCCTGAAGGGGTCTGTACTAATGGGGGGGTTAGTTTATCAGGGGGTCTGTACAAATGGAGAGGGGTTTGTCCTGAGGGGGGGTCTGTACTTATGGAGGGGGAGTCTGTACTAATGGAGGGGGGATCTGTACTAATGGAGGGGGGTAGTTTGTGGGGGGGTCTACTCTGTACTAATGGGGGGGGGCGGTTGGTGGGGGGGATCTGTACTAATGGAGGGGGGGTGGTTTGTCCTGAGGGGGGTCTGTACTAATGGGGGGGTGGTTTGTCGGGAGGTCTGTACTAATGGAGCAGGGAGGTTTGTCCTGAGGGGGGGTCTGTACTAATGGGGGGAGTGGTTTATGGGGGGTCTGTACTAATGGAGGGGGGTGGTTTCTGTGGGGGGGTCTGTACTAATGGAAGGGGGTAGTTTGTCCTGAGGGAGGGTCTGTACTAATGGGGGGGTGGTTTGTCGGGAGGTCTGTACTAATGGAGGGGGGAGGTTTGTCCTGAGGGGGGGTCTGTACTAACGGAGGGGGGGGTCTGTCCTGGGGGGTCTGTACTAATGGAGGGGGGTCTGTACTAATGGAGAGGGGGTCTGTCCTGGGGGGTCTGTACTAATGGAGGGGGGTCTGTACTAATGGAGGGGGGTCTGTACTAATGGAGGGGGGTCTGTACTAATGGAGGAGGGGTCTGTACTAATGGAGAGGGGGTCTGTCCTGGGGGGTCTGTACTAATGGAGGAGGGGGGTCTGTACTAATGGAGGAGGGGGGTCTGTACTAATGGAGGAGGGGGGTCTGTACTAATGGAGGAGGGGGGTCTGTACTAATGGAGGGGGGTCTGTACTAATGGAGGGGGGTCTGTACTAATGGAGGGGGGTCTGTACTAATGGAGGGGGGTATGTACTAATGGAGGGGGGTATGTACTAATGGGGGGGTCTGTACTAATGGAGGGGTGGTTTGTCCTCTGGGGTCTGTAATAATGGAGAGGGAGATCTGTCCTGGGGGGGTCTGGGGGGGATTTGTACTGAGTAAGGTCTGTACTGAGGGAGGGGTTTATTCTTAGTGCGGGTTCTGCACTGACGGAGGGGGGTCTATATGTAGTGGAGGGGGGTCTGTACTAATGGGCAACTATAGTTAGTGGAAGGGGGGTGACCCCAACCCTAGTGAAGCCAATGCAGCTGCAGGCTCTCCTTTCCCCCCTCCCTCTCCTGCGTGCTGCTGTACTAGTGAGCGGTGCTTGCCAGCACAGCTGCCCACTATGTTTCTTCCCCGCCTTCATATCAACCAGGGAGAACACAGAATAGAAAAAGGACCAGAGAAGAGGATTGTGGGACATATAGTCCCGAGGACTGGCAGCCCCACTGTAACATGGAAACTGCAGCCCACACAGCAGGCTCAGCTGAATGGGAAAGAGAGAGAGAGACAGGAGCCTGGGAAAGCTTTCAGGGAAGTACACCCAGGACTCCAGAGGGAGAGGGCAGTGCTGAGGGAACACCATCAGAGAGAGAACCCCGATGCCCTGCGCCACCAGAGGGAAAGCCACACAGCCTAGCGCCATCCCTGGCAGAGAAAGGAATGGAGTCATTGCAGGAATACAGATCTGGGTGCTACCCAGCGGAGTCACCATGGGCAATTCAGAGTGAGCTGACTCCTGATCAGAGGAACCGTTGCTGTATCGCTGGGTCAGGTGAGAGGGCCAATCGGCCATTATGTACTAATGTCCATAGGAACTGCAGTCTCTGACCATCTCTTGTAACATGTCTGCAGTCTCTGACCATCTCTTGTAGTATGTCTGCAGTCTCTGACCATCTCCTGTACTATGTCTGCAGTCTCTGACCATCTCCTGTACTATGTCTGCAGTCTCTGACCATCTCCTGTATTATGTCTGCAGTCTCTGAGCATCTCCTGTACTATGTCTGCAGTCTCTGATCATCTCCTGTATTCTGTCTGCAGTCTCTGACCATCTCCTGTTCTATGATTGCAGTCTCTGACCGTCTCTTGTATCATAACTACAGTCTCTGACCATCTCCTGTACAATGTCTGCAGTCTCTGACCATCTCCTGTACTATGTCTGCAGTCTCTGACCATCTCCTGTAGTATGTCTGCAGTCTCTGACCGTCTCCTGTACTATGTCTGCAGTCTCTGACCATCTCCTGTTCTATGATTGCTTTCTCTGACCATCTCCTGTACTATGATTGCAGTCTCTGACCGTCTCCTGTACTATGTCTGCAGTCTCTGACCATCTCCTGTACTATGTCTGCAGTCTCTGGGCATCTCCTGTACTATGTCTGCAGTCTCTGACCATCTCCTGTACTATGTCTGCAGTCTCTGATCATCTCCTGTACTATGTCTGCAGTCTCTGATCATCTCCTGTACTATGTCTGCAGTCTCTGATCATCTCCTGTACTATGTCTGCAGTCTCTAATCATCTCCTGTACTATGTCTGCAGTCTCTGATCATCTCCTGTACTATGTCTGCAGTCTCTGATCATCTCCTGTACTATGTCTGCAGTCTCTGGCCATCTCCTGTTCCATGATTGCAGTCTCTGACTGTCTCTTGTATCATAACTACAGTCTCTGACCATCTCCTGTACTATGTCTGCAGTCTCTGGGCATCTCCTGTACAATATCTGCAGTCTCTGACCATCTCCTGTACTATGTCTGCAGTCTCTGACCATCTCCTGTACTATGTCTGCAGTCTCTGGGCATCTCCTGTACTATGTCTGCAGTCTCTGACCATCTCCTGTACTATGTCTGCAGTCTCTGATCATCTCCTGTACTATGTCTGCAGTCTCTGATCATCTCCTGTACTATGTCTGCAGTCTCTGATCATCTCCTGTACTATGTCTGCAGTCTCTGATCATCTCCTGTACTATGTCTGCAGTCTCTGATCATCTCCTGTACTATGTCTGCAGTCTCTGATCATCTCCTGTACTATGTCTGCAGTCTCTGATCATCTCCTGTACTATGTCTGCAGTCTCTGATCATCTCCTGTACTATGTCTGCAGTCTCTGACCATCTCCTGTTCCATGATTGCAGTCTCTGACTGTCTCTTGTATCATAACTACAGTCTCTGACCATCTCCTGTACTATGTCTGCAGTCTCTGGGCATCTCCTGTACAATATCTGCAGTCTCTGACCATCTCCTGTACTATGTCTGCAGTCTCTGACCATCTCCTGTACTATGTCTGCAGTCTCTGACCATCTCCTGTACTATGTCTGCAGTCTCTGACCATCTCCTGTACTATGTCTGCAGTCTCTGACCATATCTCCTGTATCATGTCTGCAGTCTCTGACCATCTCCTGTACAATATCTGCAGTCTCTGACCATCTCCTGTATCATGTCTGCAGTCTCTGACCATCTCCTGTACTATGTCTGCAGTCTCTGACCATCTCCTGTACTATGTCTGCAGTCTCTGACCATCTCCTGTACCATGTCTGCAGTCTCTGACCATCTCCTGTACCATGTCTGCAGTCTCTGACCATCTCCTGTAGTATGTCTGCAGTCTCTGATCATCTCCTGTATTGTGTCTGCAGTCTCTGACCATCTCCTGTCCCACGATTGCAGTCTCCCACCATCTCCTGTACTATGTCTGGGGGCTCTTTCTAACAGACTCTCTAACAGAAGCCCTCTTTGTGTGCATCAGAGAGACTCCCCTCCAGGTCTCATTAGTGTACGCTCTTCCTGTATTTTTTTTATTGTTAAAAGATCATAGGAGGATCCTAGGGTAACAAAGACTTCTTAGGGGAGCATCTCTGTGTTTGAGTCGTTGCCATAGAAACATTTGTAAAGGGGAGGAGTTGGTAAGATGACCACACCCATGTGAGGGCGCCAGAAATATTTCTGCACCCAGGCGCCGGTGACCCTAGGATCGGCCCTGCTTGGAGGTAGTCTTGCACACATGGCTGAGGTGGAAATAGTGCAGGACCTTGGGTCTTATTCACAATGGCAGTGTCAAACCTGCATTTAGAAGACATTTCTGAATGAATATAAATGCAATTAATGATTCAATTGTGTCATGTGCACTGTGTATTGAGAAAATAGAATTCTTTGTAATCAGGATCCAATTAAAACTATAAATCCATGTAAACGTGACTAAACATTGCTAATCCAATGAATTTAAAGGCAGGAAATGGTGATCTGGGAGAGGATAAAATTTGTTTAAAAATGCAAGATACTTCTGTATTTAGAAAAGCTAATCGCAGGAATGATAGTGTGAATGAGGCCTTAGAGCAGTATCGTGAATCTGTGCACTTTACATAGTTACATAGTCAGGTTGAAAAAAGACACAAGTCCATCTAGTTCAACCATAAAAATAAATAAAAAATAATATCATACGATCTCATATACCCAATCCTATCCACAGTTGATCCAGAGGAAGACAAAAAACCCCAGCAAAGCATGGTCCAATTTGCTAAAGGAGGGGAAACAAAATCCTTCCTGATCCCCCGAGAGGCAATCTCGGGGGACACGGTTAAAAAGCACTCCCTAGAAAAAAAAGTTTTTTTTTTCTTTTGTAAAAGAACATACATGTCATACTTACCTGCTCTGTGCAAGGGTTTTGCACAGAGCGGCCCTGATCCTCCTTTTCTGGGGTGTCCCGGCTGTGCTCCTGGCTCTTCTTCATCGGGTGCCCCAACGGAGAGACGCTTTCCATGGGGGCTCCTGAGTCCTGCTGCTGCATCCATTGACTCTGGCTCCTGTGTCACTGGGTCTGATAGACAGCAACGAGAGCCAATGGCTCCTGCTGCTATCACTCTATCCAATGAGGACCAAAGACAGCGGCTAGAGCTGCTGGGCTCATGCTGGTCGCTGGAACGATCGGGTTGAGGTAAGAAAAAGGGGGTTTCTGGGGGTCAGCTGCAGCGCAGAAGGTTTTTCACCTTAATGCATTAACCCTTTCATCGACTGATGTTAACCCCTTCCCTGCCAGTGTCATTAGTACAATTAGTACAATGAGAGTGCATTTTTTTTAACACTAAATCACTGTATTAGTGTCACTGGTCCCCAAAAAGTGTCAAAAGTGTCAGACGTCCAATTTGTCCGCTGCAATGTCGCAGCCTGCTAAAAATCGCTGATCACCACCATTACTAGTAAAAAAAATAATAAATAAAAATTCCATAAAAATATCTCATAGTTTGTAGACGCTTTAACTTTTGCGCAAATCATTCAATATGTGCTTATTGGGATTTTTTTTTTTACCAAAAATATGTAGCCAAATACATATTGGCCAAAACTGATGAATAAAACTCGTTGTTTTATAGCAGAAAGTAAAAAACACAGTTTTTTGGGGGTTTTTTTCAAAATTAACGGTCTTTTTTTGTTTATATCGCAAAAAATAAAAAAATGCAGAGGTAATCAAATACCACCAAAAAAGCTCTATTTGTGGGGGGAAAAAGGACATAAATCGTATCTGGGTACAGAGCCGCATGTCAGCGCAATTGTTAAAGTAGCGCAGTGCCATATAACAAAATGGCCTGATCATGAAGGGGGGGGGGGGTAAACCTTCTGGGGCTTAAGTGGTTAATAAGCAACAGGGCAGCCGATTGGCACAGGACCAAGAAGCCAGTCGCAATCACTGTAGTAGCAGTTGCATAGTACAGTGATTTTTAGCTTCCACAAGAAGCGGCCAGGTATGGCATATGCATAGTTACATTGGTTCAAGTTGGCCCAATTTAACTATGCAATAATAGCCATACCTAGAATTCCGCTTTAAAAGGTTTTGAGTATAGATGTACTTTGAGTTTGGGAGGGGTCAAAACCAAATACCTGAACATTTTGGTACTATGTTTATGGCCTAATATGTGTGATCCACATTTTTAAAGTCAGTACCAAACTTCAGAATTGTTTGGTGATCACAGAAACATATGGTTAGACACATGGATGGGCAGATGTGGTCATTGTATGGTTTTCCATCTGGCTGCCTAATATTTGAGTGGCGCGCATATTTATAGGGCATAGAAATAAAGCTTTCAACTCTTTTATATGAAGAGGAACATAGAGGTGTAAACATATTTAGGCAAAGGACACTCGCAGTTGCCAGCCATGGAAATCCTACAGAATTAAAGCCCAACTCCAGACTCTTTTTTTTGTGTGTGAAATGATTACCCAGCTTCAATTTGCAGCTGTCCCCAGTGCTTTCTGCTACAAGATGTCCTAAGCCTTTTGGGTTGAAAGACACCAAGTGCCATTGAGCCAGGAATGCTCCATACCATAATTTGAATACAGGGTATCCTGGGCCCACTCCCTGACGATGACCACAATGCCCTTCATTCACAAAGTATTTATGAGGGAACACCACTGACTTCCTCACATCGGTTGTCACTCCCTGCATTATAGAGTATAGCCTACTACTGGGAGAAGAGGAAGAGGTTTCAGCACATCCCACCAAGATTTCGGAAAAAATTTAACTATTTTAAAGGGTATAAGGGCAGGAGTGTCCAAACATTTTTGAAAGAGGGTCAGATTTGATGAAGTGAACATGCGTGAGGGCCTAACATTTTGCCTGACATTCTTTGAACCATTAAAATTTGGTCTAAGTGTGTTCGTCCACTGTGCACTGCCCAACAAGAATTCTCCTGCCTTTGTGGCTGTGTGTGGTGAAGAGATGAGCTTGGTTGTGTTATTTGGCTATACCGTATTTATCGGCATATAAACACGCACCTTCACTTTAAGAGGGAAGTTTCAGGAAAAATATTTAATTTTAAATAAAGAACTGTGAAGCAAAATAAGGATCAGTGCCCATGAATGCAGCCCAATTAGTGCCCATCTGCAGCCCCACCACTGCCATGAATGCAGACCCACCGTCACCATGAATGCAGACCCACTGCTGCCATGAATGCAGTACCACCATTGTGGTGGGGCCATGAATGCAGACCCGCCATTGCCATTAATGCATACCCACCGTTGCCATGAATGCAGTCCCACCGTTGGCATGAATGCAGCCTTACCGTTGCCATGAATGCAACCTTACCGTTGCCATGAATGCAACCTTACCGTTGCCATGCCTTACCATTGCCAGGAATGCACCACCCCCTTTGCCCTGAATACAGACTCACCATTGCCATCAGTGCAGCATGATTGATGGCCATCTGCAACCTCGGATGGGGCAGGGAGGGGGCGGGACGAGCGGCAACAGATTACATACAGGAGAATCTGTTTTCTCGGCGGCCTCTTTAATACAAAGTCCCACCTCCTATGAGGAACAGAACAGTCGTCCAATGGCAGCGCAGGAGATGGGACTTCCTATTACAGAGGCTACCGTGCAAACAGAAAATTCCCCTGTATGTACGGCACTCGTCCCACCTCCTCACTGTCCCATCCAAGGCAGCCAGCGTGTATTTGTTTTGTGGCCCCCGGCGCTCGGGGATTCATTGGGGGCCACAAAAGATATACATTGCCAAAATTACCAGGCGGGCCGTTCAAAACCGGAACCCCCGGGTTGCGATTGGCCCACGGCCAGACTTTGGACATGCCTGGTATAAGGGTTTAACTGATAGGTGGCTGAGCCCCGTGTTTAATACATTAAAAATATGTACTTTATGCCTGTAAAGAAGAAGAAAAAGCAGGAACGCATACAAAAAGATTACCAATTTCTCAAACCACAACTGTGGTTTTTCACCATAAAGTCTATGTCAGGGCAAAACAAACATACAGAGTACATTTCCCCAAGTATTAGTCCCCTAAAAGACCCTGGAAGTGGATTTGGCAGAAATGCACTCAAGTCCTGTCGTGAACACAAAGTATTCCCGAGGACAGAGTGGTGGCAGCCCTCCTAAACTCTCCTATCCCCTACAACATAGACAATAAGAGGGATCTATAAAACTTCACAGAGCATTAGTAAAATTAAATGTATATACATTCAGTGTGAATGGGGGCACAAATCGAACGTTACTAGGCTGTTTTCTCTCCAGATCAAATGTTTCTCATTCATACAGAATAATAATAATGCAATTAATAGGAAAGGGCAGAGATAATCCACCACATCCAAAATGATACAACAGTATATTAATCTTGGGGCAACCCATGATATCCAAAAAAAAATGGACTTATAGATAGATATTTCAAAACAAAACAAAATAGGGATATACCAACCCCTTTCTTAAAAATCAAAAACACACATTTATATGCCTGTTTCTATACAGAACAGCAACCCCTCAGTACATAGTAATATTTTATATCAACACTACTCACTGCCAACACTTCTAGTATGGCACCAAATCTATAATTGTCTCAACTTGGTCCATAAAGTGTTGATAGAACCAGAGACATTGCATATTTTAGTCCAAGGATATGTTATGCGGTCCATGCTCAGTAATCACAGAGCTACAAGGCACCAACCCATCCTGCCAAATCACCATATGAGGGGGTGCAATTTGCCCTCAGAATTGGCTGGCATAATGTTCTCTTATAGCATGGTCCTAGCGGCCAAAACAGTCATTATATTATACAGAATAACATGAATTAGGAAATTACCACATTATGGCCACTAGATGGAGCTGATAATAGAAAATGCTCCATCTTCTAGTGGCTATAATGCAGTTTTTTTCCCAAAGCACTCTATTTTAAATGAATGAATAACATTCGATTTTGCCCCCATTTGCACAGAACGAAAGAACATGCAGTTTCACAGGATGATTAGCTCTGAAAGGTTTTGTTGAGTCTTTACCAATGGAGTTTTAGTGTAAAAGGTAACATACAAATATTAATCTACCAATTGGTTGACAAAAAAAAAAAAAAAAAAACAGCAATAATTGTGAGGGGAAAAGAAAGTCAGTTAGTAGCACATAGGGATTGGTTACCACTACATAGTTACATTGCAAATAACAGTTTACTTGTACTTAGCCATCCACAAGGACCATGGTTGCCAAGTCTTCTCCCAAACTACGTATATAACATCTCAAAGCCAGTAATTTTTCATACAAATACCGTAATTGGTTGTAATCAGCTTGAATGCTTCTGAGGGGTTGGAAGCAAAATATGTCTTCCAGTGTCTGGTAATCACTAGCCTAGCAGCTAACTGAATATATGTTACTATTGTGCGTAACTGTACGGTGGAAGGTATCAATTCCTAGCTCAGCAAGTTTTTAAATACACACTTTCTGAGATAACAAATGAAGTGTACTGAAGATACAGGACTGCTCTGAATTCCTGACATGGTAAATGGGTATTTTGTTTGCATTTATCTAACAGGTAAAATAAATTGCTTTCAATAGTATACTGAAAATATCAACAGGAAGAAAATAAAAAGAAGCTCATCGTTCGGGTTTACACACTTTACATACACGTGCAGGCCCCAGAGGATCCCCAATTTGTTTGTACCCCACAGAGTAATACTTGAATGTAGAAATATGCTTGAACCATGCAAATATTTTTTTTCCCATTTTTATTCTCACATTCAGTTATTTTCACAAACAGACATGCATGTGTATTATTGCCAACTTCATTTATCTCTAACCTCAAGTCTTTCAGCAGAAAAAAGAAAAAAAATCTGTAACGGTTATATCTGGCCAAACTAGGTCATAAGCATTTATCTACAGAAGGTCCCTATTGCATAATATTGTACAACACAATCAATGGAAAAAAAATCAATCCAATATTTGTGATTCATTTCGGAATGAACAAGGCTGTAATCCAACACCATATTTCAATGAAAAGCATTGACTACATGTCCATTTTAGACTACAGTGTGAATTTTTAAGAAGACGTGTCAACAAGGGTGTAACCGGCTGACTAGGAAATGCTTAATACTTGTGATTTATTTCTGCAGGCTAAACAGTACTACTACAATAAAAGTACTTAAACCTCTGAAACTGCAATTTCTCTGGAAAGTCTGGGCACTCATTTCTCTTTGATTAATATCCTAGTTTCCAAGAAGCAAAAGCAGAAAAAGGCTACGTAAACGCAACTAAGTAAACAGTCAGTATAAGTTTAAAAAGACACTGCTTACCATCTGAACTGTGTCGTTTTGGCTTACGCCTATGTTACCAAGGCGAATGGAAACTTTTTAAGCATGCCATATTTAACAGTATCTGTTGAATATAACATGGTTCTACAAAGATTCACAAAAGTTGTGACTATGAAAGCAGATGTTGAAAAAATAGGATTTTTATAACAGCTTACCTGTAAAATCCTTTTCTTGGAGTACATCACGGGACACAGAGCCACAGTAATTACTGTCTGGGTTATAGGGCTTATATGGCACCTTTAGGTGATGGACACCGGTACACACTAAACAGGAAGTTCAATTCCCCATATAACCCCTCCCCTTACCGGAAGTACCTCAGTTTTGTAGCAAAGCAATACACGTGTAACCAGAAAGAGGGGAGGGACCTCTGTGTCCCGTGATGTACTCCAAGAAAAAGGATTTTACAGGTAAGCTGTTAGATTTTCTTTATCATACATCACGAGACACAGAGCCACAGTAATTGCTGTCTGGGATGTCCCAGAGCAGCACCTGTGGGGAGGGGACACAACAAAAGTAGGGTTCAATCAGACCTGAGGACCTATACTGCAGTTTGCAGGACACTGTGCCCAGGGGCGACATCCTCATGCCTTCTTACATCCACCTGATAGAATCTGGTGAATGTATACACTGAAGACCAGGTTGCGTCTTGCAGATTTGAGCCATGGAGGCTTGGTGATGCACTGCCCACAAAGCACTAACAGCCCTGGTGGAGTGCGCTTTGACCTGAAAAGGTGGAACCTTCCTCTTCAAGCCATAAGCTTGAATAATTACCTGCCAAATCCATTTGGCAATAGTGGATTTCGATGCTGCCTGTCCTTTCCTAGGACTTTCCGGCAACACAAACAAAACATCTGTTTTCCAAATCTAAGCAGTCGCCTTTAAATAGATCTTGACCGCTCTCACTACATCTAAAGAGTGTAGTGACTTTTCTTCCTTAGAACAAGGTTCTGGAAAAAATGAAGGTAAAACAATATCCTGGTTTAGGTGAAAACCTGAAACCACCTTTGGCAGAAAGCTAGGATGAGGACGCAATACCACTCTATCCTTGTGAACGATTAAATATGGCTCTGTACAAGAAAGAGCCGCCAGCTCCGATACCCTTCTTGCAGAAGAAATGGCTTCCAGAAAAACTAGTTTCCTTGTCAAAAGGACCAAAAAGGAACATGTCGTATCGGCTCAAAAGGCTGTTTCTGTAATGCCGACAGAACTAAATTCAAGTCCCAAGGGTTCAGGGGTGCTTTAACCGGAGGATTAAGCTGCGTTACCCCCTGTATAAAGCTTCGGATCAAAGAATGCAAAGCCAGTGGACGTTCAAACAACACTGATAAGGCCAAGACCTGGCCCTTGATAGTACTCAAGGCCAGCTTCATCTCTAGCCCCATTTGCAGAAAGGCAAGAATTCTACCTATGACATACTCCTAGGATGCCAACCCCTGGATTCACACCAAGAAACATATGCCTTCCAGACTCTATAATAAATGACTCTGGAAGCTGGCCTCCTTGCATTAATCAAGGTAGGTATCACTGAGCCTGAAAGCCCACGATTCCTTAAAATGTGGGTTTCAATAGCCAAACCGTTAAATTTAGGGTTTGTAAAGTAGGATGGAACACTGGTCCCTTCGATAGCAGATCTGGACATAGTAGTAGGGTCCATGGGTTTCCTATCGCCATCTTTACCATTTCTGCATACCAAGATCTTCTGGGCCACAAGAACTACCGACTTCCTTTCCCGCTTGATCCTGCAAAGAAGTCGTGGCAGCAACTGAATAGGTATATAGGCACCTTCAGGTGATGGATACTGGTATACCCAATACAAGTTCACTCCCTATATAACCCCTAATCCTACCAGGAGTACCTCAGTTTTTGTAGCAAAGCAATATAGTTAAACCCCAGAAAAGAGGGGTGAGACCTCTGTGTCCCATGATGTACTCCAAGAAAAGGATTTTACAGGTAAGCTGTTATAAAAATCCTATTTTCTTTATCGTACATCATGGGACACAGAGCACCATAGTAATTACTATGTGGGACGTCCCATAGCAATGCTATTTGATGGGAGGGAGAGACAACCCGTAGGGCACCCCCAGACTTGAGGACTTATACTGCTGCCTGCAGCACACTGCCCCCAAAGGCAATATCCTCATTCCTTCTTACATCCACCTGATAAAATTTGGTGAATGTATGTACTGAAGACCAAGTTGCGGCCTTACAGATCTGAGCCATGGAGGCCTGGTGACGCACTGCCCAAGAAGCACTAACCGACCTGGTAGAGTGCGCTTTGACTTGAAAAGGTGGAATCTTACCCCTTAAAGCGGAGGTCCGGCTATTTAAAAAAAAAAAAAAAAGTCAGCAACTACAAACATTGTAGCTGCTGACTTTTAATAATGGCACTTTCCTGTCCAGCGAGCCCGCTATGTCGCGCCCCGAGGCCGATCCGTCTATCGGATTGGGTGCTGGCGCCGCCATCCTAACCTTGTGGCTTCACTGCCCGTTTCCTACTGCGCATGTGCGAGTCACGCGGCACTTTGTGAATGGCCCTGTTGTTTTCTGGGACACACACATGTCCCAGAATACAAGGGGGTAGCTCACCGAAGAGGAGGAAGTGACAGAACAGCACCGCAGAATAGGAAGAGGCAGATTAGGAAGACTGCCTAGCAACAGGGGGTTCTGGTAAGTATAAAAAAAAAATTTTTTCAAATTTTTTTTATATATTTTTTGTAGAATTTTAATGTAATTTTTTATTTTAGGGTGGACCTCCGCTTTAAATCACAAGTCTGAATTATAACCACCCGACTCCATTTAGCGACAGTGGATTTTGACGCTGCCTGTCCTTTCTTAGGACCCTCTGGCAGAATAAATTAGACATCAGTCTTCCGAATCTGAGCAGTCGTCTTTAAATAGACTTTGACCACTTTCACCACATCAAGACAATGTAGTGACTTTTCTTCCCTGGCACATGGTTTTGGAAAAAACAATAGCAGGACAATATCTTGATTCAGGTGAAAACCTGAGACCACTTTTGGCAAAAAAATCTGGACGAGGGCGTAACACCACTCTGTCCTCATGAATAATCAAGTATGGCTCTTTACAAGAAAGAGCAGCCAATTCCGAAACCCTCCTTGCTGAGAATATAGCAACCAAGAACACTAGCTTTCTTGTCAGAAGGACTAAGGGAACATGCTGTATCAGTTCAAATGGCTGTTTTTGTAACACTGACAAAACTAAGTTCAAGTCCCAAGGACTCAAAGGTGATTTAACTGGCAGATTAATCCGCATCACTCCTTGCATAAAACCCCGGACTAAAGAATGTGTAGAAAGCGGTCTTTGAAATAAGACAGATAAGGCTGAGACTTGGCCCTTAATAGTACTCAAGGCCAAGTTCATCTCTACCCCTAATTGTAGAAAGGCAAGAAATCTGCCTATGGTATATCGCTGAGGGTGCCAACCCTTGGAGTCACACCAGGAAACATAAGCCCTCCAGACTCTGTAAAATATAGTTCTGGAAGCTGGCTTCCTTGCATTGATCAAGGTAGAGATAACTGACCCAGAAAGCCCATGTTTCTTTAGAATGTGGGTTTCAATAGCCAAGCCGTTAAATTTAGCGTTCGTAAAGTAGGATGGAATATCGGCCCCTGTGAGAGCAGGTCTGGCCGTAGTGGAAGGGACCATGGATCCTCCACTGCCATCTTTACGATTTCTGCATACCATGACCTTCTGGGCCATGCTGGTGCTACCAGAATTACTGGCTTTCTTTCCAGCTTGAGCCTGCAAAGAAGTTGTGGCAGCAATTGAATAGGGGGGAATGCATAGATCAGTGAGAACTGATCCCACGGGGTCACCAACGCATTCGAGTGGATCCCTTGTTCTGGACACAAAGTTGACTAACTTCATGTTGAATCTGGACGCTAGAAGATTTACGTCCGGAGTCCCCCATCTTTGGCAAACAGCCCGAAAAATGTCTGGGTGAAGAGACCATTACCCCGGGAATAACTGCTGCCGACTCAGGTAGTCTGCCTGCCAATTCTCTACTCCCTGAATGAAGACTGCCGATAGGCACGGGAAATTCCTTTCTGCCCAAGTTAGAATATGGTTCACCTCTGTCTGCGCAGCAAGATTCTTGGTGCCCCCTTGGTGATTGATATAGGCCACCACTGTGGTATTGTCGGATTGGATCCTGACAGGGCAATCCCGTAACCTGGAAGTCCAGGCCTTCAGAACCAGACGCACTGCCCGAATCTCTAGGATATTGAGGGGCAAGGCTCTTTTGGTTCTTGACCACTGTCCCTGGACAGTTGTCTTCTTTAGTACTGCTCCCCAGCCTGAGAGGCTGGCGTCTGTCGTTACCACTTTCCAGATAACTGGTCTGAAGGATTTTCCTTTCAGCAGATTCTGGGTTAGTAACCACCAATTAAGGCTTTGGGACACCCTTGGGGACAGCAAGTCTAAAGCTTGAATTGTTTTGTTCCAAGTAGACAGGATACTGTTCTGCAACAGTCTCGAATGAAACTGGGCATAGAGAACTGCTTTGAGTGAAGCCACCATCTTTCCTAACAACCTCATGCAAAGGCGAATGGAGGGATCCCCTTTCGACCTGACCATCCGCACTAACCCCCCCTTATGGAGTTGATTTTTTATTTATTTTTTATTTGTTATTTTATTAATAAATTTTTCAAAAACAGAAGAAAAATAGTATACATATTTTGGCTATATCAATCAAGAAAGTAAAATAATCAGGTGTAAGATTACAATAACAGTGAATCAGTACATATGGTAAGCAGGAGTTATTATAATATAAACACATAGGAGCCAAATGAAATCAGAAAAGGTTGATCATCTTGTTGTAAACTCTACAATAAAAGTTCAGTTCATAGATAAGGGGCAGAAGTAGAAAAGCAGAACTCGGAACCCTATGGAGGGCCCTGTATATAACGGTCCCAAGGGGCCCAAATCCTATCAAATCTCTCCATAGCATCTTCCACCATGGCTGTCATATGCTTCATTCTACAAATATCAGTAATAGTTTGTATAAGCTGCGTCTGGGTAGGGGGGAAGTGGAGAGCCAGCATGCGGGGATAGCTCTTTTTGCGGCCAGTAAAATATACAATGCTAGTTTGTTCAAGGATTTTCCCAAACCAGGGAAAGGGAGACCTAAAGGGAGTGGACCGGGTCTAACGGGATCTGGGATTCGAGAATCCACTGGAGTGATTAACCTGTCGTCCAGATCTTTGGTGAACGGTGAGTTGCGACTTTCTTTCTGCCCTACTGCTAGATTCCAGAACTTTGACTTTGAGGTTGATATGTTCAAGTTTGAGAATGCTCAAAATGAAACAACATTTCCATACAGCACCTAAAATAATTTCCACAAGATCTGTTTCACCATTCAAACTAAAGAGTACCTTTTTCCCCATCGGGACATTTCTGCTCTATTGACAGCTTTATACAAACGATCAAACATGATGTGCGTAAAAATGTTTCCAATAAGACATATACTAACCTGAGCCCTGAAGAGTATACTGCACTTAGGACACTGAAGGAAGACAAAAGTATCATCATTAAACCCGCTGATCAAGGCGGGGCCATAGTTGTCATGAACTACACTGACTACAGGGAAGGTATGACTGCCATGTTGGCAGACTCAACAAGTTATGTTGTACTTCACCAGAATCCCGTACCCAGTATTAGAAATGCATTGAACTCCCTGATTAACCTTGGGAAAATGAACGGCTGGCTATCTGACAATACCGCTGAATTTCTATACAATAAACACCGCCGCTGTCCGGTCATCTATGGCTTACCAAAAATTCACAAAGGAACGAATCCTCTGAAATTTAGACCTATTGTGTCTGGCACAGGGTCAATCACCCAACCTCTGGCTCAGCTACTTGACTATCTCCTACAACCTTTGGTAAAAAAAGCTACCAGCCTACATTATGGATACAAGTGACTTCCTAGAAAAACTTAATGCATTCACGCACTTGGGCGATGGATGGAAACTTGCAACCATGGATATAGGATCCTTGTACACATGTATACCCAACGATGCTGGACTACAGGCTGTCAGACATTTTTTGACCAACATGGAACCAACACCCATACCCAAAGAGTTTCTCATCGAATGTCTGAATTTTGTACTTACAAACAACTACTTTTCATTTGAGGGCACCAAGTACACACAGACCTGGGGCACAGCCATGGGGAGCTCAGCGGCCCCCTCTTTTGCCAATCTCTTTGTAGGCCTACTTGAGAAACGTTACATTTATCCATCAGATGCCTTTACCAACCATATTAAATGTTGGTTTAGATACATAGATGACATTTTCCTAATTTGGGCTGGCGAGGACGCTCAGTTCTTCGCTTTCGTTGATTTTTTGAACAGTATCTTTACAGGGGTTGTGTTCACGCCTGAAATCTCACCAGACAGCATCTCTTTCCTAGATGTAACGGTCACTAACTCTCAGGGCTCTCTAGTCACATCTCTCTTCACAAAACCCACTGACAGGAATACTCTCTTGCACTATCAAAGTGCACATCCCAAACATCTTCTCAATAGTCTGCCAATATCATCAATTTATGAGAGTAGAACGTATTTGCTCTAATGAAGATGACAAACTACAGCAACTCAACAAGATGTATGAGAGGTTTCGGAAAAGAGGGTACCCTGTAGAAGTCCTTGACCATGCATTAACCAAGATCGGGAACACCCGCACTAAGTCCTCAGGGCCTTTAGATCGACCACTGTTCATCCACACATTCAACTGGGAATCTGACAATAGCAGACAAGCCATTAGGAAAAATCTACGTATTCTACAGGCCGTCAAGTCATTGGCATATGAACTGAAAACGGGACCCATAATTGCACATAGACGGAACAAGACACTTCGTGACGTTCTTGTACAAGCTGACCCTAGACATAAATATGCTAAGAATATACCTAAAATTTCACAGAAGACTGGCTGCTACAAATGCCACAATTGAAATGTATGTGATTCCCTCATATGTGGTGAACACTTCAATCACCCACACAGGGGTAACCGATATCGCATAAAAGAATACCTGAACTGTAACACTGACTACTGTGTTTACATTCTAAAATGCCCATGCGCACTCACCTATGTCGGCAAAACAACCGGCCCTTTCAAAAGGAGGTTTCCAAGACACAGAAGCGATATTAGATTCGCTCTATCAAAAACAGAAGAGGACAAACAGATTGACCTCAACAAACCAGTGGCGGTGCATATTGTCAAACACAGACAACAAACACACGAACTAAGGGGTATGGTTATTGAACATGTCCAACAACCCATCAGAGGAGGTGACCATGACCGTCAACTACTACAACGCGAAGCCTATTGGATCCATCCTGGAGGACTTAACGTGAACCTATCGTTTACTTGCTTTTTGAATGAGAGATAGCTGACCTGTGTCCTTTATTTGAACGATGATCGGACCAATTCCCTTTGACCTTGGAGTTTTTCCTTTCTCTTTTTCTGGGTTTATTCCCCTCTTTCTTTTCATGACGTTTACTCAGTTCCGTGTGATGGCCTTATGCCAATACAATATAGGACTATTTTGATCTGTTGTGATTTTTTCACTGGTAATTTTCAATGTACCATATATACTCGAGTATAAGTCAAATTTTTCAGCACATTTTTTTGTGCTGAAAGTGCCCACCTCGACTTATACTTGAGTCAAGCACTTTTCTGCAGCAAAAAATTTCATTTTCCGAACCAACTTTGGGGCCCCGTATCTCAGGGACACTTGGTGCTAGGAACCCTAAATTTGGTGTGCAAACCCAGCGGAACTGGTACCACAACATATCCAAAGCTGAAGTTCCTATCTCTAAGTGGCCCCGAGATACGGGGCCCCAAAATCGGTTCGGAAAATGTCATTCTCTGCTGCAGAAAAGTGCTTGACATTTTCTGAACCGACTTTGGGGTCCCATATCTCAGGGCCACTTGGTGCTAGGAACCCCAAATTTGGTGTGCAAACCCAGTGGAACTGGTACCATAATATATCTAAAGCTGGGGTTCCTAACACCAAGTGGCCCTAAGATACGGGGCCCCAAAACCGGTTCAGAAAATGTCATTTTCTGCTGCAGAAAAGTGCTTGACATTTTCTGAACTGATTTTTGGGACCCTGTATCTCGGGGCCACTTGGTGCTAGAAACCCCAGCTCAGTGGTGCTAGTTCCACTGAGTTTGCACACCAAATTTGGGGTTCCTAGCACTAAGTGGCCCTGAGATATGGGGCCCCAAATTCAGTCAACTGTGTCCATCTGCAGCAATGTCATTTCGGGACCCTTTGGGTTCAGAGACCCCAAATTTTGGCTGCAGCTAGGGGGCATCTAGGAACCCTTAACTACCGAGTTTGAAGTTCAGGGGACCTATGGCTGCAAATGGGCACAGTGAGGCATGCAAATGGGCACAGTGATGCTGCAAATGGGCATTGTTGACCCTCTTTTCCACTTACAGTAGCTGTGCATTTCTCACCCTCGTCTTATACTCAGGTCAATAAGTTTTTCCCATTTTTTTGTGGTAAATTAGGGCCTCGACTTATACTCGGAATGACTTATACTCGAGTATATACGGTAATAATGAACCTTTCGATTCAATTTTTGAACTTAAAGTGGTGTTCCGGCGGAAATGAAACTTTTTAAATAAAAATACCCCTATAATACACAAGCTTAATGTATTCTAGTAAAGTTAGTCTGTAAACTAAGGTCTGTTTTGTTAGTTTATAGCAGTAGTTTGTTATTTTATAAACTTACAGCAGGCCGTGGCCATCTTAAGTGTGGGCATCTGAAGCCAGACTGTATTTCTTCCTGGATCTCATCCTTGCAGATCTCGCACATGCTCAGTGCAGCACACGCAGTGTAATAGGTTTCAGGTCAGGTTTCCATAGCAACGGCAGTTTCAGAGGAAGTTGCTGCCCCTGCCCAGAAGGCATTGCAAACAGGAAATGATGCGATGGGCCGTGGCCAGGGAGGAGGAAGTGAAAAATGAATACAGCAGATATACAGTAGGTGCTGAGAAAAAAAATAAAAAAATATCCAATTTGTTTACAGTGCACAGTTTAGTGAGGGATGCTGAAAAGTTGTAAAAGTGGGTGGAACTCCACTTTAAGTAGCTAGGCCTCGCACAACCAGGCTCTGAGTGTTTTCTCTTCCCCTCTTTTCCTCTACCCTTCCCCGTTCTTTCTTTCCCCCCTTTTTCCTTAATTAATTTTTTTTCCTTTCTTCTCCTTACCCCTCCTCCTCCCCCCCCCCCGATTACCACTTCTATTTATTTTTATTTTCATTTATTATCATTTTTTTCATTATTTATATTTATCTCTATTTTCTATTTTTTTTTTATTCTTTATTTATTTATTTCTATTTTTATATTTATTTAATTTTTTCCATTTTTATTTTTATGTCTATTTATTTGTATTATTTTACCTTTACACATATTATTCCTATTTTTGTTTTTTCTTTCATCTCCAATCCCAATAGTTTTCATCTTCATTCAATTTTTCATTCATTTTTCCATCTTTATTCCTTATTTATTTCTATTTTTATCTATATTTTCATTTTTTGTTTAATATTTATATCTTCACTTCTATATTCACTTTTATTATTTTCACCTTTGTATCTATTTTCATTTTCATCTTTGTATCTATATTTATTTTTATTATTATTATTTTTATTTATATCTATTTACTTCTATTTTTATTTTATTTTCAATATTTTTTTCATTTTTCATTTATTATTATTTTTTATTTATTTGTCTTTGTTTTCATTCTCTTCTCTCTCCTATTTCTCCTTCGTTTCTTCCCTTTCGATTTTTTCTATTCTTTTTATTCTGTCTATTCATTCTGTATTCTACTCATTTTATTATTTACATCTCTTACAACCTTTTTTCATTTATTGTTTATTTATTTTTATTTTCCTTGTTTCACCACTACCATTTTCAAAATGATCTGTACCTCTAATTTTCACCATCTTTTTCCCCTTCTCCCTTCTCTCTCTCCTCTTTGTTTTCTTTCAATCCTTTCCTTTCTTTTCTATTTTCAGCTTCTAGGTCTCGATCTTTCCCCCTTTCCTCCCCCTGTGCTTTTCCCTTCTTTACTTCCTTCACATTCTGTTTCTTTTCATCCACTTCACTCACACTACTTACATCCTCCCCACCTCCCCCGATTGGATGCCTTCCGCTTTGGTGGGCGGGGCCAGTGGGCGTCACTGGTTTCTATGACACCGGCGGCCCCGACAAGGCAGCGTCTCCCGTTGCCTAGCTACCACCCGTGCATCACGCACGCGCGGCCAGTGGTGTCCACCTAGTCAAATAAAAATACCCCCACAGGAGCGCCGATCGCATACTATTTTATGGCATCGGCGGCCCCTGGCATTACAGTGTTACTGCTGCCTGGTTCCGCCGCCACATCGCACAAGTGCGATTGGTGATTGCCATTCAAAGTTAACTTACACATCCCCGAACTAGTGCCAATTGACACCTTACTGGATCATGCTATAAACAGTTCTGTTCCCTAGCAACGGGCTCGTCCTTGTATGGACTCAGGATCCACCATTTCACTTATCAAATACAGGTAATGCCAGGAGTTTTTTAACCCCTCATTTACATATGTTTGGTGATCTGTTTTAAACATGCTATCCTTTTATTATGTTTATTTTTGAGTCTTTCTGGCAGGTTTTGTGACGTCATACCCCCCTGGGGGGGGAGTTTCATTATTTCTTGACTTTTCCTTTTGATTGGTTGATGGTTATTTAAATTCTCTTCACTGATATTTTCACATTTACCACATGCCTGACGAAGGGGTCCTGCGTGACTCTGAAACGTTGCACCTCATGTGTTGTGATCATGCAATAAATTAAACCGTTTGGACGCCACCGTGTGCTGATCCTTGGTGTGCTGGCAAATATCTACATTGTGACTTGAACCAGTATCCAGCTGGTTGTTGCTGCAGCACCCGACCTTTAAGAGCTTATACCAGGAGCGTGTGTGATGGGAATATGAAACATTACTCCGCTGGAGCTCTGACACAACCATGGACCAAAAGAGAACTATCAGATCGCACTGCCAAAAAATGTGATAATGGGAACCTCTGATCCTTACGTATCTCCAACAGAGAGAGAGGGAAGCATCGTAACAGTGAATAACCTCAGGGGCCCTGTACCAGAACAAAAGCACCTTATAAGCTGTCTCTTTTTGCGCTACACATCGGGATATTTTGGATGTTGAGGTCCAAATTTTAGTCCATTGGGATGGAGAGATTTGTTGTTCTGTCAGAAGTGACCATTTACTCATATATGTGTGGGGCTCCACAGAGAGTGGAAGGTTCTCTTGTAGAAGACTATACATGTCAGATATCAGTCGTGGTTGGTATGAACCTTGAGAGCAAAGAACTTCGAAGTGTGTAGGTTTGGACAAAGTAAGGGAAGGTGAGAGGGACGCTAGATAATGTGTTATTTGGAGGTATGAAAAGAACAGCTGGTTTGGAATAGGGTGTTTTGTTTGTAAGATGGAGTTGATTTTTGCCGGAGGCAAGAACACCTTTTTCTGGGCTGTGTCTATGATCAGGCCCAAATACTCCAGCTTTTTTAGCGGTTTTAAGGAAGACTTCTCTAGTTTGAGAATCCAACCCAGACTTTCCAGTTAACTGGTTGTAATGCGTACACTTTGCTCCATACGAGCCACTGACTAATCTATTAGCAATAGATTGTCTAGGTACGCCAAGACTGTTATGCCCTGTGCCCTTAACCTGGCTAGAGGTGGGGCCAGCACTTTTGTGAGCACCCGGGGTGCTGAATCTAGCCCGAAGGGCAAGGCTACAAACTGAAAGTGCTGCTGTTCTACATGGAACCGCAGAAACCTTTGGAGCGGGAAATATAGGGACATGCAGATATGCATCCCTGACATCGATAGACGCCAGAAGTTCTCTTCCTTGTAGGATAGAAACTACTGACCTGATTGACTCCATGTGAAAGGAGTGGATTTTCTCCATTTGGTTTTGGTACCGTAAAGAGGTTTTAATAAAACCCCAAACCTTGCTCTTCTGTGGGGATCTGTATGATCACCCCCTGAGCTAGTAATCGGTCTAATGTCCGAAACAGAGATTGCCTTTTCCCTGGATCTTTGGGAACGTTTGATATCAGAAAACAAGACTGTGGAAACTCCCAAAATTCTAATTTGTATCCTAGAGACACCGTGGAGATGACCCATCTGTCCTGAATTTCCTCTTGCCTCTTGACTTCTGAGAATTGCAGAAGTCTTCCCCCCACTCTGGCGAGGAGGGGGCGCCTCTTCATAATGAGGCTTTAGAATTTTGCTTTGCAGATTTCCGGCCCCAGGCCTTCTTTTGTGCCTGGGCCTAACCCTGAGGTTTTCCTCTAGAGTCTGACGGTGGAGGCCGTCGCCACTGCCTAGAGGGGGATGCCCCTGGCGCAGGAGAAAAAGTCTGTTTAAATGAAAGACGTTTATACTTTCTTTTGACTGGCAAAAGAGTACCCTTGCCACTAGAAATCATTTGGATGTATTTGTCCAAATCATCCCCAAATAGCCGATACCCATGAAAAGGAAAGTTAGTTAGGAGCTTTTTGCATGGTTCTTCGGCTGACCAATTTTTTAACCAAAGGATCCTACGCCTGTGTACTAGCACAAGCGCAAGGCAGGACGCCTGGTGAATAGTCTTTCATAGCATCTATGGCAAAACATAATGCCTTTGATATTTCAGCCAACTCGCAGGCACTGGTACTTTATTTACTGACAGATGCCTATTGCAGCGACTGCAGGCTGAGTAACGGCACCTGCCAAGGAAAGAGAGGATTTTAACAGGAATTCCAAACTTTTATCTGTTGGATCATTAAGCATTTGTGCATTGTCTACTGGACAAGTTCAACTTTTATTCAAACTGGAAATCGCAGCATCAACTGCTAGTACATTCTATTTTTTGGTGAATTTCTCCTTCTTGGGATAGAAAACCGAGAATCTCTTTGGAGGGAGAAAATGCTTATCCGGGTGATCCCATTCAGCATAAATGAGCTTTTCTAGTAATGCATGGACAGGAAACGCATAAAAAGGCTGTAAAGGTTTTAAAGAACCCAAGGAAGAAACCAAACTTTTAGCAGACTCAGTTAGGGGTAGCCTGCCTTAAGCCACGCCCCTTTGCCATTAACCGGCCCCCTCTTTCAAATGAACACTAGTCCGCGCGCAGACGGCATTTGGGTCTGCAATTGCAGACCCGTTGAAGAGGAGGCTTGGGGCGCAAGAATGACTTCTTTCTTAAAAGGCAGGCTGACATGGCTTCATGTGAGGCATAAAAACTGTGAAGAATACACCTCAGGGAAGCCGCCTCCGCACCCCTCCGGGAAAGGGGGGGTGGAGGGGGTGGAGATTGTTTTGTCAGCAGCAGTAGGCTGTCTCCTGGATCGTAGCCTTTGTAAAAACGGCTTTGTTTAGCAGGAACCGCTATTTATGTTGAACATCATGTGTTACAGTCTGCTGCTGTAACCCCAGCTCCTTAGTTCCCTCAGGGGGGAGAGGAACATGCCATTTGTTCAATTAAGAACCCCCCCCCCCGGCTAAGACTACACACACACTGTTTTAGCTGGACAGAGCTGACAGAGCAACGTAAAAAGGTATGTGTATTTACTCCCTCTAGTGGAGACTTTAAGGCATACAACATTTTTACTCATGGAATAAAAAAGCCATAGGTGGACTTTTTACAGTTCCTAGGCTTCTTCCCTTACCTTATCCATGCTGCAGGATACTGCTGTAACAGACAGATCCAAACTTCACCCATCACGGCGGGCTGCATTAGCAAACCTTCAAGGACCGGGTCCCATTGTAGGGGTTCCACTCCCTTGGACCTGTATTAGCACCCCTCCAGGAAAAACTTTAGGTAATGTAGGCATGACCAAAAAGTCCTGGGTCCCAACCCTGCAAAGAGAGGCATTACAGGCAAAACCTTGTGCTTCGTATACGAAGCACGTATACATATATCCACCTTGGTCGCAGTGGCACTTTGGATGGATCCGGTCTATGGAGGCAGTAGGGATCCCTCCAGCTTTGAAGCTCTTCAGAGCACATCTTCACTCGTGACCAACACCTTAGACACTGGCGAAAAAAAACTGAGGTACTCCTGGTAGCAGGAGGGGTTATATAGGGAGTGAACTTCCTGTTTTGGGTATACCAGTGTCCATCACTTGAAGGTGCCTATATAGCCACATAGTAATTACTATGGTGCTCTGTGTCCTATGATGTACAATAAAGAAAGGCGAGCGATCAAGCCTGCAACCTTAACCCCAACCCAGCTGCCAAACTGGGACGATGATGTCAGAGGTGGGCGGGCAGTGAGAGCAAGCTACGCTCATTACAGTACCACCCACCAGAGGGTGGCGCCGGTTCGCACAATGGATCATGTTTCATAGTTACATAGTAGGTGAGGTCGAAAAAAGACACAAGTCCAACCTATGTGTGTAATTATATGTCAGTATTACATTGTATATCTCTTGTATGTATCCCTGACCATTGCTGCAGTGTAGCCTAGGAGCCCAGGTGCCAGGACGCAATTTCCAGTCGCCATTATGACCTGGCGCCTGGGTTTTGTCAAGCCCTGGCCTAACCCAAACCCAGTTTAAGATAGAGTGAGAAGGAGTCAACGTGTATGCCAGATGTTTATTTCTGTTTACAACAGTGGGGAGATATTCCCTACACTCGCTGTACCTGCGACACCTTTCTAAAAAAAAATAGGGGGTGAGGGCATCACCGGGACACCAGGAAATAAAGACTCAGACAGAAAAAAAAACACTGTCAGAAGTTCCAACCCGTCACCCATTAAATATTTTTTTTTTCTGTGTCCCCTTTAGAAGAGATTTGTTCTGACAAGAAGTAGTAAGTGGAAACATCCTCAACAGGGACAAGGACAGCAATAAAAACTAACTTCATGCCAAATTTAAAGAGGAGCTCCAGGCTCCTTCAGAAAAAAAAAGCAGCTATAAATACTGTAGCTGCTGACTTTTAATATTAGGACACTTACCAGTCCACTAATCCACTGGTGTCTTCACCCCAGCAAATTTTTCAATCGGCTCTCAGATGCTACCGCCGCCATCTCTTGTAAGGGAAACCAGCAGTTAAACCCTACTGCTTGTACACACAAAGCTCGCTGCGCTTTGTGAATAGCCCAGCGGAAGGAGGGGGGGGGGGGGGACGAACTTCTGGGTGACTTTGCTGCGTTGACATCAGCTGGAAGTGGGAGCGGTTACTTGTCAAAACCAGGTACCTGCTCCCCCCTCCGAAAGGTGCCAAATGTGGCTGGGGAGGGGGGGGTGGTAGGCAAACAAGCGGAGCTTTCCCTTTTGGGTGGAGCTCTGCTTTAACGTTTTGGATAGAGGTGCTTGAAGTTAAAAGGTTTTTATTTCTCTCCTATCTCAGAAAGTACAATTGTGCTCAAAAGTTTACATACCCTGTCAGAATTCATGATTTCTTGGCCATTTTTCAGAGAATATGAATGATAACACAATGGTTAGTGTTTGACTGAAGCCATTTATTGTCAATCAACTGTGTTTACTCTTTTTAAATCATAATCACAACAGAAACTACATCAAAAGTTTACATACCCTGGAGATTTTGGCCTAATAACATGCACACAAGTTGACACAAAGGGGTTTGAATGGCTATTAAAAGGTAACCATACTCGCCTGTTATCTGTTTGCTTGTAATTAGTGTGTGTGTGTGTGTGTGTGTGTGTGTGTGTGTGTGTGTATGTATAAAAGGTCAATGAGTTTCTGGACTCCTGACAGACCCTTGCATCTTTTATCCAGTGCTGCATTGACGTTTCTGGATTCTTTGTCATGGGGAAAGCAAAAGAATTGTCAAAAGATTTGCGGGAAAATTTAGTTGAACTGTATAAAACAGGAAAGGGATATAAAAAGATATCCAAGGAATTGACAATGACAATCAGCAGAGTTAAAACTCTAATCAAGAAGTGGAAAATGAGGGGTTCTGTTGAAACCAAACCACGGTCAGGTAGACCAACTAAAATTTCAGCCACAACTGCCAGGAAAATAGTTTGGGATGCAAAGAAAAATCCACAAATAACTTCATGTGAAATGCAGGACTCTCTAAAAACATGTGGTGTGGCTGTTTCAAGATGCACAATAACGAGGCACTTGAAGAAAGATGGGCTGCATGGTTGAGTCGCCAGAAGTAAGCCATTACTACGCAAATGCCACAAAGTATCCCGCTTACAATATGCCTAACAGCATAAAGCCTCAAACCTTCTGGCACAAAGTCATTTGCAGTCATGAGGCCAAAATTGAGCTTTTTGATCACAACCATAATCGCTACATTTGGAGAAGAGTCAATAAGGCCTATGATGAAAGGTACACATTCCTCCTGAAACACAGAGGTGGATCGCTGATGTTTTGGGGATGTGTGAGCTACAAAGGTACAGGAAATTTGGTCAAAATTGATGACAAGATGAATGCAGTATGTTATCAAAAAATACTGGAGGAACATTTGCATTCATCTGCCAGGAAGCTGCACATAGGGCGTACTTGGACATTCCAACATGACAATGATCCAAAACACATGGCCAAGTTGACCTGTCATTGGCTATAGCAGAATAAAGTGAAGGTTCTGGAGTTGCTATCTCAGTCTCCTGACCTCAATATCATTGAGCCACTCAAACGTGCAGTTCATGCAAGAGAGCCCAATAATTTACAGGAACTGGGGGCTTTTTGCCAAGAGGAAAGGGCAGCTTTACCAACTGAGAAGAAGAGCCTCATCCACAAATACCACAAAAGACTTCAAACTGTCATTGAAGTTAAAGGGGGGAATACATGGTTATTAAGAACTGGGGTATGTAAACTTTGTATCAGGGTCATTTAGGTAGTTTCTGTTGCCAATATGATTTAAAAAGAGTAAACACGCTTCAGCCAAACACTTACCATGAGTGAAAGAAAAGTTTTAGTGTTATAATTCATATTCTCTGAAAAATGGCCAAGAAATCATAAATTCTGCCAGAGTATGTAAACTTATGTGCACAACTGTATGTATCTGCAAAAGGCCAGCCAATTAATTGTGCAGAAGCTATACGCATTATTAGGTACAGTTTAGGGCTTTTTTGTTTAAAATTTTATGTTAAACCCCTTCCCGCCGAGCGTACGCAGATGTGCGTACTCAGCTTTCCGGGGTTATACCGGGATGATGCCCGCAGCTGCAGGCATCATCCCGGTACCATGTTGTAGAGCGGGCGATCGGCTATCCATGTATAATGACCGATGCGGCTAAAAGCCGCTCGGCTGTTATACCGGAGGAGCGGGAGGGGACGTCCCGTCCCCCCCTCCTGCCACTCTTACCGGGCCTTCCGGTACCGCCTTCCGGTGGCTGCTGACAGTCTGGAACGAAGCCGTGTATGGCTTCGTTCCAGCCTTCTAATTGTAAACGCGGAAGCGACGTCATGACGTCACTTCCTGTTTACTCGGCTGCCAATGGCGCCAGTTTTAAAAATATATACAGTGTTCAGAATCACCGTTTTCGGCGATCTGAATACTGTGAAGTGCAAAGGAGGGATCGGGGGTCTTTTAGACCCCCGATCCCTCCATAAAGAGTACCTGTCACCACCTATTACTGTCACAAGGGATGTTTACATTCTTTTTAAAATTTTAAAAATAAAAATAAATAAAAAAAATTTTAAAAATGTTAACGCGCCCCCGTCCCCGCGAGCTCGTGCAGCAAAGAAAACGGATACGGAAGTCACGCACGCATATGTAAATGGTGTTCAAATCACACATGTGAGGTATCGCCGCGATTGTCAGAGCGAGAGCAATAATTCTAGCACTAGACCTCCTCTGTAACTCTAACCTGGTAACCGTAAAAAAAAAAATTAAAGCATCGCCTATGGAGATTTTTAGGTACCATAGTTTGTCGCCATTCCATGAGTGCATGCAACTATAAAGTGTGACATGTTTGGCATCTATTTACTCAGTGTAACCTCTTTCACATTATACAAAAAAAATTGAGCTAACTTTACTGTTTGGTTTTTTTTAAATTCATGAAAGTGTCCCTTTTCCCCAAAATTTGCATTTAAAACACTGCTGCACAAATACCGTGTGACATAAAATATTGCAACAATCGCCATTTTATTCTCTAATATATATATATATTTATATATATATATATATATATATATATATATATATATATATATATATATATATATATATATATATATATATTTATTGTTTAGGGGCTCTAAGTAATTTTAAAATGTCAAAAATAGGCTTAGTCGTGAAAGGGTTAAAATGTCACATTTTGATAAATTAATAACAACAAGTTAACAGTTATGTTAGATCTTGTTCCGACCTGATTGCCTCACAATAGCCTCAGCAAACATTTAGATCATATAAATTCACTTTCACGTGGCATCAACATTTTCCAAGAATAGCATCATTGTTAAAGAAAAAAAATAATCTTCTAAAAGGAAAACATTCAGGCTGTTTACACGGCTCCCTTTCAGGCCAGTAAAGTTTCCTGACAATTACAGATATCAGCTATTTCCATCCCTTTTACCAGGAAGGTCTGTAACACAATCCTAGCATTTATGATTTCATGTCCTTTCAAACCTTCTCCGAGACTTGTGGAGAGTGTATTGCTGTAGGGGTGTCTTTAGTGCCAGTAAGTAAAGTCAATCACAGCTTTGGTCTGTTAGAACAGCATATGTAAACAAAGCAGAGAAATAGAAAAAAAAACTGTGGTGACAGCTTCTCAATTTCTATATATTAGCCACCTGTAAGGGGTCTGCAATGCAAAGGTGGCAGCTAGAACAGAGAGAGAAAGGAAATCAGTTTTGCACACTGGTCAAGGGCAACTCTTATGTAATATCAATAATACAATCATGGAAAGCAGAAATGTTCAACTTCGGATTAGGGTGCAAGAAGTTCTATATCCAAAAGGTATACTGTATGTGTAGAAAGATCCAATTGACTTCAAAAGATTGTATTAAAAATGTTTCTCAAAGACAGCAACTGCCAAAGAGCCTTTGGATATTTTTAAAAGATCCAATGGAATTGTGCTACCAATAGAGACTTGGCTGAGCGGTGCATTTCTTTTTCACTATTAAACTCATACAGATCATGTGACTGTCAAGGGGCCCAGCAGACTCTCTTTGATCACATATTGATATTCCCAAGCAACAATAGCATCTTAACGCTAAATCTACTGATCTGGCAACAAGAGTGCAAAGTAGGCATTTAGATTTACAACACAAAACTTCATGTCCTCTGAAATCCTCAAAATGCAAGGTGCTGTTTAGGCAAATACACACAAACCTTTGCTTCTGTACTGAAAGTCAATCTGTGATCAAATCCTTGAGCCATCTGTCATTTACTATTTGTCAGCACATTGAAGGGCCGACTGTTTGGTAAAAAAAAAAAAAAAAGCTGGGGACGTGGCAAGCAATTATAAAATTAAGGTACCAAAGCTGCCTTTTTTTTTTTTTTTAATGCTGCTTATGTTCCTGGGTTTGCAAGTTATCATACTGATATCAAACATTGGGGTAGATTTACTAAAACCGGAGCATGCATCTGTTTCCAGGTTTTATTGTCAAAGCTTAATTGAACAAGCTGAAGTTACAAAAACTGAGTTAAAAAAGCCTGACTTGGACCCCTTTCACACGATCGGACCGTTCAGGTCCGCCTGTCAGTTTTGACGGCGGACCTGAACGGGCGCTCCATGTTAGCCTATGGAGCGACGGATGTCTGTGGAGATATGTCCGCTGATATCCGACCCGGTCCGATCCGCTAAAAGCAGACGGATGCATCTACGTTCGGATCAGTCGCTGGCGGATCGGGTGAGATCTGATGAAAACGGACATGCTGTCCATTTTCGTTCGATCTCTCCATAGGCAGCAGCGGTGCCTGACAAGCCCCTCCCCGCTCAGTAAGCAGAGAGGGTCCTGTCATCCGCCGGCTCAGCGGAGATCAACAGAGAGATCTCCCGCTGAGCCGGAAGACCGAGGCGGACTCCGTGGAAGCGGAGTCCGCCTCGTGTGAAAGGGGCCTTAGGCTCAGTTCACACTGATGTGCCATAGGATCCAACTTGTGAGACCCCAAGTCGGATGATGTGAAATTCAAGCTTTCCCTATGAGAGCTGTCTTAACTGATACTACACAAGTCGGTCCAACTTTAGAAAAGGTTCTTGCATTACCTTGGTCCGACTTTGATACGGCTTCAATGCCACAGAGTGTAAAATGTCACATCAATGTCGTATCTGGTCTGGTTCACACTGGTGCGACATACACTCCTACTTTGGGAGCATATGTCGCATGACGTGTACAAATCAATAGTTACTTATGAGAGCCGTTTTAACTTAACTGCAGAACAGGCCTCGCCATGGTCAACCAAAGAAGTTGAGTGCACATGCTCAGCATCATATCCAGAGGTTGTCTTTGGGAAATAGACGTATGGGTGCTGCCAGCAATGCTGCAGAGGTTGAAGGGGTGGGGGTCAGCCTGTCAGTGCTCAGACCATACACCGCACACTGAATTAAATTGGTCTGCAAGGCTGTCCTCCCAGAAGGAAGCCTCTTCTAAAGATGATGCACAAGAAAGCCCGCAAACAGTCTGCTTGTTTTCAGCAAACTGAGGACATGGATTACTGGAACCATGTCCTGTGGTCTGATGAGACCAAGATAAACTTATTTGGTTCAGATGGAGTCAAGCGTGTGTGGCAGCAACCAGGTGAGGAGTACATAGGCAAGTGTGTCCTGCCTACAGTCAAGCATGGTGGTGGGAGTGTCATGGTCTGGGGCTGCATGAGTGCTGCCGGTGTTCTGCCGAGAAAGTTCCCCTCGGCGGATAAGGACCCCCTCTACTGCGCAGGCGAAGCGCTTGCGCAGTAGGAGGCGGCGGAAATAGCCGAATAGAATAGAAATCAGCAGTACACGGCGCCTGTAAGAGGGCCCCTCGCGGGCTCGCTTCGCTTGCCACGCTTCGGGCGCGGCCTCACTTTGCTCGGCACTTTTCTCTAGGTCCACTTGGATGGTGGGGCTTCAACCTGGACCCAGGGCGCAGGCGCCGTGTACAGCTAATTTAAGTTTTTCATCTTCGGCTATTTTCAGCGGCTCCTAGTCGTTCGTACTGCATAAGCGCTGCGCCTGCGCAGTACAGGGGGGTCCTTATCCGCCGGGGGGAACTTTCTCAGCAAGATATCGGCACTGGGGAGCTACAGTTCATTGAGGGAACCATGAATGTCAACATGTACTGTGACACACTGAAGCAGCACATGATCCCCTCCCTTCGGAGACTGGGCTGCAGGGCAGTATTCCAACATGATAATGACCCCAAACACACCCCCAAGACGACCACTGCCTTGCTAAACAAGCTGAGGGTAAAGGCGATGGACTGGCCAAGCATTTCTCCAGACCTAAACCCTATTGAGCATCTGTGGGGCATTTCAAACAGAAAGCGGAGGAGCGCAAGGTCTCTAACATCCACCAGCTCCGTGATGTCGTCATAGAGGAGTGGAAGAGGACTCCAGTGGCAACCTTCAGTGAGTTGTAATATATGGCTTTTTACTTCCTCCGGTGGTTGAGGTAAGTCACGCTTTTATAACTCAGTTTTTGCTCATTTGTTCTTACCGAGGACTTTCACCAATCTGAGGAAGTACTACCAATTATGATGCTTACATAAGCTACTGATGGGGAGGACCTGGAGCGTCCAGATTTAGTGTTTTTGTACAAGCTGAAGTTATAAGCGGATTAGCTACCATGCACAGATGCACCAGATTCTGAGTGCTCTAGTTTTAGTAAATCTCACCCATTATGTCCAAGGCACTTAACCGTGCCTGCTTTGCACTTTGCTGGCAGCATGTGACGCTTAAAGCGGAGTTTAACCCAAAAGTGGAAGCTCCGCTTATCTGTCTTCTCTCCCCCTCCGGTGCCACATTTGGCACTTTTTGGGGGGAGCGAGTACCCGTTTGACAGGTATCCTGTTCCTACTTCCGTCTGACCTTACCACGGCGAGGTATGTCAGAAGTTCGCCCGCACGCGTTCCCCCTCCTCCTCCTCCACCCCCTGCTTCCGGGCCAGTAAGAGAGCGCAGCGCACTTCACGCGCATGCGTAGTAGGGAACCGGCTGAGAAGCCATAAGGCTTCACTGCCAGGTTCCCTTACTATGAATGGCGGGGACAGCACCCGAGAGCCAATGGAAACATCGGCTGTGGTGCAGACATCGCTGGATTGCAGGACAGGTAAGTGTCCTATTATTGAAAGCCCGCAGTTACAGTATGTGCAGCTGCTGACTTAAAAAAATTTTCGTGAAGGGTACGGAATTCCGCTTTAAGTAGGGTTGCACAAACATACTCCATACTTAATCCAGTAATCCAAATGAAACAGGTGAACAAGCCCAGGTGAGTGGGGCAAAACATGTCAGGGGGGTATGGCTGGAGCTGCACTGGCTGAGGCCACATTCATCTACATACTAATGCACTGGGTTGGTGAGCAGCACATTTTCTGCTCTATGATAATACTCTTAATCCAGTTGAAAATATGTTTTGGGTCTATGTATAAAAAAATATGCTATGCAAATATCATTTGCAAAGGCTCCATAAATCTTTACTGTAATTTTCCTAACTGGTTTATTTTCTAGGATCATCAGCACCATCTTGTGTCAAATAACACAGTATTTTTCCTGATTGATGTATTTCAGGAAAAAATAATGCATTTTGGCCACAAGGTGGCACTGACAGTCCTTGGAAATAAACCTATAGTATTAGGATAATTAGTGAAGATTCAGAGGATTGATATATTCACACAGCTAATTTATATGTATAATATATTAATAATTTATATGTATCTCATATATATATATATATATATATATATATATATATATATATATATATATATATATATATATATATATATATATATATATACATATATACACACACACACACACACACACACACACACACATATATTATATATATATATATACACATATATACATACATACACACACACACACACACACACATACACACACATACACACACACACATACATATACGCAAACACACACAACTGGGGTTGTAGTGATAGGCTGAGCGTGACTGCTAAAAACAGATTTCTAACATATATCAATAAAGGATATATTAGAGAACACCAGAAATGCCTCAGAAAGAATTCCCCTTTGTCATTCGTGTGTATGGTGATTCAGTCCAAAAATACTAACAGCATTTTCTTCTCTTAAAAGCCATTCTTTCTGGACCTCAGTCCATTCAGCAGCGTTCATGAAAGGAGGGGGTTAAGCTGCTGTTTAAAAGTTAGCTTCTCTATTTTACCATAAGGAGTCATCCAAACTGGGAATTTGTAGTTAAATATTAAATCCCTTTTAAAAACGTCCCTATCTCCTAAATTCCAGAAACACAAGCAGAATTTACATCTAGGGTGAAAAAAAAATTCTATCAATATAGGACTGGGAAAAAAAATAGATTTTTTCAATGTACATCCAAGATAATGGCATCCATAACTGGAAAAAAAAAGCACTACGAAACATTGCTGAAAGAATAACTGCACTACCCAGTGGCCGAAGCACAGTATCACAATGACCAGTGTTTGTTTTTTTTCACCAATGTCAAACATTTGTAAAATAAGTAGCAATGCAGATTTATAAATAAGAGAAACATTTGGTATTTATAATGCTCCTACAAAAAAAAAAAAAAAAAAAAGTAAAAATGGTCTCTAAAGCAATTTTTCATCTCTCAAGAACTCTTCACCCCCTGTATCAGATGCAATGTACAATGAAATACATTGTGTTCAATCTATATTTCTGGCACTGTGCCCAGTTCTACAAGATGTCTCCACCCATAAATAAAAGCTGCCAAGAGAATCTGTACAAAAATTAAAGTAACACAAGCTTATAAATGCAATACCTAGTACACACGATGAGAATAAAAAAAAAAAACAACCATTCGGAGCGGTCGTCTGATCATCTATTCGTTCGTACACAGCTTTCAAGAGCCGATCACAACAGTTCATGCAAAAATATCAAAAGGAACTAACATTAAAATTGTTCTCGTAAGATAACCGGACAAACGTATTTTCATGTAATTAGTATAGTATTTATACAAAAAAAAAATCAGGCGACCAAGACCACATATGCCCTGCAACGAAAGAATACAATACAATACCTCACTTCTGAACTTTGTAAATTTAGTAACCTATTTGTTTTCGAAATGAGACTGGCATGCAAAAAAATAAATGGACATTCATCTGATATTCTCATAGTGTGTACTAGACTTAAGGTGATATTAAAGCAGAGTTCCACCCATAAATGGAACTTCCACTTTAAGCACTCCTCACCCCCTTACATGCCACATTTAGTGCCGGTTCACACAAGGGCAAACCTAACTTACAGCGCAACATTGCAAGGCAAGTTGGAGGCAATTTCAGCAGAACTTTGCGTAACTTAACGTTGCTTCCAGGACAGGCTGATTTGGCTGTGGCCAATCCAATCACAGAATAATCAGCTCTGTGGGAGGGACGGGGTGGCCTGGGTAAACGTGGGAAGTACCTGGGTAAATTATTTTCTGTTTTTTTATGGTTGTCGGGGTCTGCGGGCAGCTTATCGGAATCCGGGAACCCCCTTTGTGAATCAGTATGGGGTACATTGCACCCCTACCCATTCACCTAGGGAAAAAAAGTGTCAATGAAAAAACACAGTACACAGGTTTTTGAAGTAATTTATTGGGCAGCTCCGGGGTCTTCTTCCGACTTCGGGGGTCTCTCCGGCATCTCCTTCCGGTGTCCTGATCTTCTGCCGGCTCCTCCGCTATCTTCTGCAGCTCTTTTGCTAGCGGTGGCCCAGACTTCTGCCTTCTTCCTTCTTGTCTTCTTCTCTCTTCTTCCAATGTTGACACAACACTGTCTCCGGCTGGAATGCTCTCTGGGCATGCTGGGACTGTGACGTTTTAGGGGGCGTAGTCACCGGGTGATGTTGACCAAGCCCCCTTATGACGGCACAGTCCCAGCATGCCTCGGGACCGGGACCTCATAAGGGAGCGGGGTCACCGCCTATACAAGTCCATTGCGGAGCGCTCAGAGAGCATTCCAGCGGGAGAGAGTGTCGGGTCAACATCGGAAGAGGGAAGAAGACAAGAAGGCAGAAGGCCAGGCCACCGCTAGCAAAAGAGCTGCAGAAGATAGCGGAGGAGCCAGCAGAAGATCAGGACACCGGGAGGAGACACCGGAGAGACCCCCGAAGTCAGAAGAAGACCCCAGAGCTGCCTAATAAATTACTTTAAAAAGCTGTGTACTGTGTTTTTTCATTGACACTTTTTTCCCTAGGTGAATGGGTAGGGGTACGATGTACCCCATACTCATTCACAAAGGGTGGGGGGCCGGGATCTGGGGGCCCCCTTATTAAAGGGGGCTCCCAGATTCCGATAAGCCCCCCGCCTGCAGACCCCAACAACCAACGGCCAGGGTTGTCGGGAAGAGGCCCTTGTCCTCATCAAGATGGGGACGAGGTGCTTTGGGGTGGGGGGGCCCTTTTGGTCAGGGCCCCCCTGACCAAAAGCACCCACCCCCCATGTTGAGGGCATGCGGCCTGGTACGGTTCGGGGGGGGGGGGGCTCGCTCGTCCCCACCCCCATTCCTGACCGGCCGGACTGCGTGCTTGGATAAGGGTCTGGTATGGATTTTGGGGGACCCCCAAGCCGTTTTTTCGGCGTAGGGGGTTCCCCTTAAGGTCCATACCAGACCCTAGGGTCTGGTATGCTCTTGGAGGGGGAACCCATGCCGGTTTTTTATTTAAAATTTGGAGCGGAGTTCCCCCTCAAGATCATCTGACACAAGTCGCATGCCAAAGTCAGATCATGCGAGTTGGAGATCCGACTTTGATCCGACTTTAATGATAGTCAATGTCGGAATATTTGTCGGACCAATGTGAACCCAGCCTCAGGCTCGGTTCACACAGGGGCAAAGCAACTTGCAGCGCGACTTTGCAAGGCGATTTGGAGGCGTCTTCAGTGCGACTTTGCGTAACTTACAACACGACTCAAAGTCAAAGGACTGGTGACTTTGGCTGTGGCCAATCACAGAATAATCAGCTCTGTGGGAGGGAGGGGGTTGCCTGGGCAAACGTGGGAGGTACCTGTGTAAATTAATTTTCTTTTTCCTGTAAAGTCGCTTCAATATAGATGGAGATCCGACTTGGAGGCAACTTCCATTGAAATCTATGGGTACAAGTTGCCTAGAAGTCGCCTTGAAGTAGTACAGGAACCTTTTCTGAAGTCGGAGCAACTTCAGTAGTGTACATTAAGATGGCTCTCATTCCTGTTACCACTAGATCCCCTTGTATCGCCTCTTCTTTCAGCAGCAGACCAGATAAGGGTGGTAGATACATTCCGATATTTAGGCATAGTTATCCATCCCAACCTAGAACTATATGTAAAACTAAATATAAATCCTCTGATCAAAAAATTCCAGGAAAAAGCAGCTAGTTGGATTAAACTTCCCCTTTCGGTAGTAGGCCGATGTAATTTGATAAAAATGGTCTGGGGTCCACATTTTTTATATGCGCTCCACAATGCCCCTATCTGGATTCCTATCCACGTTTTCAAAAAATGTAACACCATATTTTGCTCCTTGATCTGGAGGAAACAGGTGCCGCGTATTAAATTGGAAACATTACAGAAGGCAAAGGACTCGGGCGGGCTGGCAGTCCCGAACCAATACGATTATTTCATAGCGGCCCAATTACAACACCTAACTGGTTGGCAGAGCTCCGAGTCATCTGACCCTACGGGCAATATCATACGCACTTTACTCTCGAGTGGGGGCCTTGTGGAGTGCTTGGAAGCAGGAGAGTTCCGCAAAATACCTGAATACCGAACTATGGTGCTTATAGATAAAATATGGAATAAGGCCAAGCAACATTTTCACTATGAAGGTTATTCTGAACGGTCTCGTATATGGAACAATAGTACCTTTCCCGAACTGTGTAAATTAAAGGGCTTCTCTGCGTGGTCTAGGAGCGTGGTGGTGTATATTCAGTGGCTATACCAGGGCGGACTTCTACGGGACTTCCAATCCCTAAAGGGAAGAATATGGCATACCAAATGTTGTGTTTTTTCAATATTTACAACTTAGGCACGCCATCTCAACACATGCTACACTATCCAAATGGGAATTAACTACATCCACGGTGCTCACACAACTAGTAACTTCAATGTCTAGGAAAGGACAGATATTATCTATATATGAATCCCTAATAATGCAGGTATCCAAATCTATGTCATTAAAATGCAGGACAAGTTGGGGGGAAGATATAGGTCACATCACAGATGAGGAATGGTCTGCTATAATGGAGAATGTACCCAAGGTGTCTCTTTCCTCCTCCCAAAAACTTACACAATTATTCATTATACACCAAACTTACCGTACCCCATATAAATTACATAAATGGCACAGAAGAGATGACCTTCTTTGTCCCCGTTGTAAGATAGATAACGGTACTCTTGTACACATGCTCTGGAAGTGCCCAAAATTGCAAAGGTACTGGTCTGAAATAATCAGCTCTATAAATAAAATATGGAATCTTACATTTGTGGTCGACTCCAAGCTGTGTCTGTTGGGATGGTTAGACGAGGAACTATATACACCGCACACTTACATAGCCATTACCAGAATATTGTTTATTGCCAGAAAACTTATAGCTAAAAAATGGCTTTCGGTGTCATCGCCAACACACGCAGAATGGGTTAATACCATAAATGACACTCTATTGAGGGAAAAGTTGACATACCAGCACAGAGGCAGCCCAGCAAAGTTTGAACGTATATGGGATCCATGGTTGGGGGCACCTGGTTTAGCCCCCTTCCAACTGGTCCAAAATAAAATACTTGGTGGCAGGACATAGACGCCTACTCCCCGTATCTGAGGAATGAGGCTGTTTACGCTAGGTGAGTAAAGGTTGATATGGTGATATAGAGACTCAGAATGTGGATCAATCTGACATATTTTTGATGAGAAGTTGTCTTACTCTGCAGTAACGAGTTATATGGTTTACTTATATCTTAGTTAAAGAAAGAACACTGGAATCCCCCCCCAACCACTGTTTAGGGGGGAGGGGTACCTCTGCACCGACTGATTGTCCTTTCAAGGACCGGGAGCGGGGTAGGGGTACAAAGTACTAAAAGGACACGCTTACTAAACGTAGAAAATACGTGATATGGCAGACATTGGTATGGATATGTAGAGAATTGTCTTCTTAAGTTGATTGTAAGCTCATATATACCATAACAATGCAGGAGCAGCAATTTGGACATTTGGATAAAAATATGTCCTTGGCAATGTAATTTGATGTATGTCTTTGTTTTTGGTTTAAAGCGGGGGTTCACCCACACCGCCAAAAAAAAAAAAAAAAATTAAAAGCCAGCAGCTACAAATACTGCAGCTGCCGACTTTTAATACATTGCCACTTACCTGTCCCGGGGTCCAGCGATGTCGGCAGGGGACGCCGAGAACCCACTCGGTTCTCGGCAGCTGCCGCCGCCATCCTAGGTGAGGGAATCAGGAAGTGAAGCGTTGCGGCTTCACTTCCCGGTTCCCTACTGCGCATGCGCGAATCGCGCTGCGCGTCCCTAGTGGTCCCCGCTCTCTGCTGGGAGCTGTGTGTTCCCAGCAGACAGCGTGGTCGGGACAGGAAGAAGCATAGACTCCCATGGGAGTCTATGCCGGAAGTAGGTGCAAATACCTGTCTTTGACAGGTATCTGCACCCCCCTCCCCCCTGAAAGGTGCCAAATGTGACACCGGAGGGGGGGAGGGTTCCGAAAAGCGGAAGTTCCATTTTTGTGTGGAACTCCGCTTTAAGGAAGAGTTTTTTCTCTTCCTATGTTTTATAAATAAAAAAAAAAATCTGATTTAAAAAAAGAAAAAAAAAAGATGGCTCTCATTCACTTCAATGGAATTTCTTATGTCCAGCGACTTGGGGCAACTTGAGGTCTGACAAGTCGGATCCCAAGTTGCGGTAGTGTGAACCTGCACTAACAAGTCAGGGAAGTACAAATACCCCCCAAATGACTCCTTTTTAGAAAGTAGACATTCCAAGGTATTAAGAAAGTAGCATGGTGAGTTTTTTTAAGTTGTAATTTTTTTTTTTTACAAAATGGTCATATTATCAGGTTACTTCTCACACAGAGCATATGCATACAACAAATTACACCCCAAAATACATTCTGCTACTCTTTCCGAGTATGGCGATACCACATGTGAGACTTTTACACAGCCTGGCCACATACAGAGGACCAAAATTGAAGTAGCACCTTCAGGCGTTCTACGAGCATAAATGACACATCTCATTTCTCAACCACCTATTACACTTTTGAAGGCCCTGGAGCACCAGGACAATGGAATTGCCCACAAAATGACCCCATTTTGGAAAGCAAACACCCCAACGTATAATCTACGAAGCATAATGAGTCTTTTGAACGGTTCATTTTTTTCCAGTTTTTGGAAAATGTGGAAAAAAGAATGAAAACGCATTTTGTTTTTATAAAAAGTTGTCAATTTAGAAGATATTTCTAACACATAGCATGTATATAGCAAAAATTATACCCCAAAATACATTCTGCTACTCTTCCCGAGTATGGCGATATGGCGACTTTTACACAGCCTGGCCACATACAGAGGCCCAACATTGAAGTAGTACCTTTAGGCATTCTAGGAACGCAGTAGAAAGTCTCTGATGTTGACAAAGGCGAAGGCAGAGATCAAGTGAGCTGAACGACTTTAAGTAGGCAGGACTGACGAGCAAAATCAACAGCTGGGTAACTGATGACACCCCAACCTCCCCCGCCCCCGCGAGGACCACCGGGCTTGAGGGGAAAACATCTATGGAAATCACGGAGAAGGACAGGGGCATGTACGTCCGAGGATGAGACCCAAGAGCATTCCTCTGGACCGTACCCCTTCCAATGCACCAGGTACTGTATGCGCCCACGGAACCTACGGGAGTCAACAATGGATTGTACTTCATACTCCTCATGGTTCTCAACCTGTATAGGGTGAGGACATGGCACCGAGGTGGTAAAGCGATTGCAAACCAAAGGGTTCAATAAGGAGACATGAAACACATTTGAGATGCGCATACTAGGAGGAAGGTCCAAGGCGTAAGCCACTGGGTTAATCCTGCGAAGGATACGGAAAGACCCAATAAAACGAGGCGAGAAATTCAAAGAAGAAACACGAAGTCGGAGGTTGCGAAATGACAGCCAGACTGTCACCCAACCTGGTAGGAAGGTGCAGGCAGGCGTCTGCGGTCAGCATGGAGTCTGTACCTATCGTTAGCATGTTGCAAAGCCTCCTGAACTTGTGCCCAAGTGTAACGAAGACCACGGAGATGCTCCTCTAATGCAGGAATACTCTGGGGAACAAACGAGTCAGGCAACATGGAAGGTTGGAAGCCATAGTTCGCCTCAAACGGGGACAATCAGGAAGCAGAATTCAAGGCACTGTTGTGAGCAAACTCTGCCCACGGTAAATGGTCTGACCAGTTGTTATGATGGTCAGAAATATAGCAACGTAAAAATTGCTCCAAGGACTGATTGGCTCGTTCTGCGGCCCCATTAGACTGCGAGTGATATGCAGAGGAAAAAGCAAACTGAATTCCCAACTGTACACAAAAGGGTCACCAGAACCGGGAGACAAACTGACTACCCCTGTCCGAGACAATCACCTTGGGTAGTCCATGTAAGCGAAAGATCTCCAAAATGGAAGCCAGTTCCTTAGAAGTGGGCAGCTTCTTAAGTGGAATACAATGACACATCTTTGAGAACCGTCAACCACCATAAGGATAACCGTGTTGCCTTGGGAGTTGGGTAACTCCATAATGAAATCCATAGACAGGTGGGTCCAGGGCCTCTCTCCATTGGGTATGGGTTGTAGGCGGGCCACTGGAAGGTGTCATGGAGTCTTACTCTGAGCACACACAGAACCGGCAGCTACGAAGGCAGTTACATCAGCCCGTAGACTAGGCCACCAGAATTGTTGGGAAATGGCCCACACAAGTTGATTCTTGCCAGGGTGGCCAGCTGCCTTGGGAGAATGGTAAGTCTGGAGCATGGCAGTACGGAGACTCTCTGGGACAAAGCAGCGGTCACAAGGTTTCTCAGGAGGAGCATGGACCTGAGCAGCAAGAATTTTGTCACCCAAAAGAGAAGCAAGACTGGTGCGAACCGTAGCCAGGATACAATCAGGAGGAGTCACAGGAACTGGAACTGACTCCAGCTTGGAAGTGGAGGAAAACTGTTGTGACAAGGCGTCAGCCCTTACATTTCTGGTACCGGGCAAAAATGAGACAATGTAATTAAAACTCGACAAGAAAAGAGCCCATTGCGCCCTTCTGGGAGAGAGGCGCTTAACCTCAGACAAGAATGTGAGATTCTTATAGTCAGTAAGAATGAGAACCAGCACAGTGGTACCTTCAAGGAGATGTCTCCATTCTTTCAGGGCTAAAATGATCGCCAACCGCTGTCACCAATCTCGTAATTGCACTCTGCAGGTGACAATTTCTTGGAAAAGTAGCCACATGGATGCATAGCGCTCTCAGAGTTAGGACGTTGAGACAGAAGGGTGCCAACTCCAGTCTCAGAAGCATCAACTTCAAGGATAAAAGGCAATGTAGGATCAGGATGTGCCAACACAGGATCAGAAACAAAGGCAGCCTTGAGACTCTCAAAGGCCTTAATGGACTCTGGAGACCAACTCTGAGTTACCGTTCTTTCTGGTCATATCAGTCAGGGGCTTGACCAGAAACAAGAAGTTACAAATAAACTTCCGATAATAGTTGGCAAAGCCCAGGAAACGCTGCAGAGGATGTAAACCCACGGGTCGGGCCACTGTAGGACTGCCGAAAGTTTCTCTGGGTTCATCGAAAAACCAGTAGTGGAAATGACATAGCCCAGGAATTTAACCTGTTCACCATGGAACTCGCACTTCTCCAGTTTACAATAGAGATTGTTCTCTCTTAGTTTCTGAAGCACACGACAGACATCTGTGTGGTGGCTCTCCAGAGACTTGGAAAATATGAGGATATCATTGAGATAAACCACCACACAACTGCAACAAATCTCAGAGGACATCGTTAATAAATTCCTGGAAAACTGCCGGGGTGTTACAAAGGCCAAAAGGCATTACGAGGTACTCATAATGGCCTGTTCTGGTATTAAACGCAGTTTTTCACTCGTCGCCCTCCTTAATCCGCATGAGAGTGTATGCCCCTCAAATCAAGCTTCGTGAAAACAGTTGCTCCCTTGAGGCGGTCAAATAACCCTGTAATCAACGGAATCAGGTAGGCATTCCTAATCGTGAAACTATTGAGACCCCTATAATCAATACAAGGTCTCAGTTCACCGCTCTTCTTCACAAAGAAGAAACCAGCACCAGCAGAAGACGAGGATTTGCAGTTGAAACCTCGAGAAAGTGCGTCTGCAACATACTCCTCCATGGCCTTATCCTCCAAGACCGACAAAGGGTAAACCCGGCCACGAAGGGGGTATGGCACCAGGTTGAAGGTCAATTGCACAATCATAAGGCCGGTGTGGAGGCAAACTACCAGCTTGACCTTTGTCAAAGACATTGCTAAAATCGCGGTACTCCTCCGGCAGGGAGGAGAGTGAAGAGTTGCATAGGACCTTAGCTACCTTCTGGAAGCATGTCTCACTGCATTGTGGTGACCAGGAGAGAACCTCAGCATGGAGCCAATCAAAAGAGGGGTTGTGCCTCTGTAACCAAGGTTAACTAATAACCAGCAGAAACTTAGGTGAGGAAATAACTTTGAATTGGATTATCTCATGGTGAAGAGCCCCTACAGCCATGGACAACGGAACCATCTCATGAGTCACATGGGCAGGCTGTAGAGGTCTCCCGTCAAGAGCCTCAATGGCAAGATGAGTGTCACACAGCTGCAGCGGAATCGAGTGCTGCGATACAAAGGCAGCATCAATGAACAGGCCTGCAGCCCCAGAGTCAATTAGAGCCTGTATCTCGATAGACGACTCAGCCCAAGAAAGGGTGACCGAAACCAGGGGCTTATCCTTCTGGATAACTGGGGACGAAACAACACCACCTAAGGTCTGTCCGTGACAGGACCTCAAGGTTCGGGCGTTCCCTGGACGGGTAGGCAAGACTTCAAAAAGTAACCTGCCTGGCCACAATAAAGGCACAATCTCTCCCTCCTCCTAAAGGCTCTCTCATCCGCAGAGAGACACGTGAAGCCCAAGTGCATGAGTTCATCTTCACTGACTGACTCGGTACCAGAAGGCATGGGAGGTGAGGGAGGCACGGGTGGGACTGCAAAGCTTGGAGGCAAACGTACAGGAGGCTTCCGCAAGCGCTCCTTAAAAGAGAGTCTGAGTCTCGAGTCAATGAGGATGGCAAACGTGATCAACCTCTCCAGCTCAGTGGGTATATCTCGGGCTGCTATCTCATCCTTGATGGAATCCAAGAGACCATGAGAAAAAGCAGCCACGAGGGCTTCATTGTTCCAAGCAACCTCTACTGCCAGAGTACGGAATTCAATGGCGTAGTCAGCAACAGTTCTCGTACTCTGATGGACATGAGGCACTTGGTAGCAGAAGCGGAGCCTGCGGGAAGTCAAATACCCTTTTAAAGGAGGCCACAAAGTCAGGGTAACTCAAGACAACAGGTTTTTGCGTCTCCCGTAGAGGGTTTGCCAAGGCCAAGGCTCTCTTAGAAAGCAAAGATATCACAAAACCTACTTTGCTTCTGTCCGTGGGAAACACCTGGGGAAGCATCTCAAAAGTAAATCTCAACCTGGTTGAGAAACCCTCTGCATTGAACTGGATCGCGCCCAAATCGCTGGGGAAGCGGAGCGGAACCAGACATACCACTTATAGAGGTAATACTCAAGGCGGGTTCCTGCACAGAGACTGGCGCAGCAGCAGAGATGGCCTGCAACTCAGGTTGTACCGGAGCAGCCACAGTGGGAGTTTCCAGGTGAGCCGTGTGACTCAGGAGCGTTTGGAACACTATGGCAAACTGATCCATGCGGTGATCTTGCTCATCCAATCTGGAAAAAATATTACCAACAAGTGGATTGACTGTATCTTCTGAATTCATGGCCTTCGCCTACTATCAGGAACCATGAATTAGACCGAGACAGAAGTAAAGTTAAATCACACTTGTTTAATAATAATAAAAATAATAATAATAATAAGGTAAACAGAGTAAGCGTAGACAAAACAAGCCATAGTTCAGTAACTGGAACGGGTAGGCAGCCAAGCAAATGTCAGAGAGCCAGAGATAAACCTAGTAGTACAGCAAGCAGGATCAGGAGCCAGAAGGAACGTCAGCCAAGCAAGTCTTCAACAGGAACGCAGGAGAAAATCTCTGTGATGTTGACAAAGTCGAAGGCAGAGATCAAGTGAGCTGGACGACTAAGTAGGCAGGACTGACGAGCAGAATCAACAGTTGGATAACTGTGGAGAGAGATGGGAGCTGGCTATTAGCCGACAGCTGAGCAGCCAGCTCAGAGAAGGAAGGGCTGAGCCCAGCCCTAACAGCTACAGATAGGTACTCGGGTACCCTGATGGGCTGGTGACTGGTATTTGGGTACTCTGAAGGGCGCTGATGGGTACTCGGTAGACATATGAACTGTGACAGGTACTCCTATGGACTGTGACAGGTACTCATAATAACTGTGACAGGTACTTTGATGGGTGGTGACAAGTCCTCTTTATTGGGGGGGGGCAATCCGTGTGATTGGTGTACACTGTAAGCGGCAACGAGATGTAACGGCAATCTCCTTCTCACACAGGATCGGTGTGTGAGAAGGAGATCCCGGTAACATCTCGTTACCGCTCTATGTTTACATTTAGTGATTGGCTGTGAAAGGATCACAGCCGATCACCTGGGTAAACAGCTGCTGGCCAATGGCTGTTTACCAGTATCGGTGACGAGCAGTGTTCCCGGGAACACGCTGCCACCGACGTGCTCGCTCATGCGCCATGCAAAGTGGGGCGGTAACATCTGTGATTGGCCCTGACTTCATCACGGCCGATCACGTGGTAAACAGCCATGCCCCTCGGTGACGAGCAGTGTCTCCGTGACTTGCGGCCACCGAAGAACCAGGCATGCACGCACACAATGCCCGTCCACAATGAGAGCCGTGCCGCCTGGCCATCATATGACAGCCGGCAAGCGGTTAATAAACTGGAAAAGGAGTGGAACGCCACTTTATAGCCTTTTTTGTTTTTGGCTCCTGCAGCTGCAAAAAAAAAAAAAAAAAAAAAGAGTGCGAGTCCCCAGGGAGACAAGGCTCTCGTGGACATGGCTGGATCGAGACTTGTCTCCGGTAAGTATTAGGAGGGCTGCTGCCCATAGAAGGTTTTTTACCTTTATGCATAAAGGTAAAAAAAACTTTTGTGCCTTTACAACCACTTTAGGCTTCTATAAGTGCCTGCACCTACCATTAGTTATCTGCTAGAACAACCAATCCTAACACGAGGGAGCACTGCTAAGCAAATACTGATTTCAGGAAATTAAGCCAAACTCAGGACAGACCTCTTATCTGTTCCTTTTTTTTCCCAATGAAGCCACCCATCAAGAGTAAGATGAAGTAGAAAAGAGGGGTGTGCCCAATTTTAAATGCGAAGTTGACCTCTTGAATAAAATGGACAATGCAGTTAAAGGGCCCCAGTAGTGTAATATATTGTGGATAGCCAATCCTTAAATATGGTGGCTGCATTTTTTTAGGTTTTTTCCCTCTATTTTCACAAGGTGATGCAGCCAGTAAAACATTGTTGTTTTAGACTCATGCCGCGTACTCACGAGCGGACTTTACGGCATACTTTGTCCTGCAGACTTTGACGGACTTTCCGAATGAACGGACTTGCCTACACACGATCAACCAAAGCCCGACGGATTCGTACATGATGACGTACGACCGGACTAAAACAAGTAAGTTCATAGCCAGTAGCCAATAGCTGCCCTAGCTTAGTTTTTTGTCCGTCGGACTAGCATACAGACGAGCGGACTTTTTCGACCGGACTCGAGTCCATCGGATAGATTTGAAACATGTTTCAAATCTAAGTCCGTCAAACTTTAAAAAAAAAAAAAGTCCGCTGGAGCCCACACACGATCGAATTGTCCGACGCACTCCGGTACGCCGGACCAAGTATGCCGGAAAGTCCGCTCGTGTGTACGCGGCATCAGGGTATCTCCTTTCTGAATGTATGAGTAACACCTTTGGACAACAGCACTGGCATCAGCAAGTTTCATTCCAAATCTCCTGAGGCTAGCAGTCAAAGGCAACAGAGCCTTATGACCCGTATACACAATCCGAAAATCGGACGAAAAATGCCACTTTCGTCACGATCATATGAAAATTGGATTGTTAGTACAGAGCTTTTGAGAGCCGAATACGGCATATGATAATATCCGATCGGACAAACATGAAATTTTTTCTCGTGACGATAACAAGATCGTACGATTTTCATTTAATCGATAGTTGTCCGAAAATACAATACAAATACACTATAAACACATGACATCACTTGCGATTTTTTATTCTGTTATACGAGAATTTTCGTAACTTTAGTAAACTCTTCAGGTTCGATACACAACTAGCATGCAAAAAAAAAAAAAAAAAAAAAAAGACGGTCTGATTTTCAGTACGTGTGTACGGGGCAATAAGCTGGCCATGCATAGATTTCTTTTTTTTTTGTTCAACCAGCAAAGAAAAATCCATTCATCCAAGGTGGCTTGCGAGGGTGCACGTGGATACTGTATCGCTGGAGTGGAGATGAGCATAGCTCTGCCTTAAATAATCAACTTCTATGAAGCAGGGAAGGCCACACAATGATCAAAATTCAGCCAGTTTCTGCTGAACAGTGCAAATTTCAATTAGAGTAAGACCAGCCTTATGCCGCGTACACACGGTCGGACTTTTCAGCTACAACAGTCCGACAGCCGGTCCGACAGACTTTCGACGGACTTTTGGCGGACTTTCTAATGACCGTACTTGCCTACACGCGATCACACCAAAGTCCGACGGATTCGTACGTGATGACGTACACCGAACGAAAATAAGGAAGTTGATAGCCAGTAGCCAATAGCTGCCCTAGCATGGGTTTTTGTTCGTCGGACTAGCATACAGACGAGCGGATTTCTGGGTCCGGCGGAGTTACGACGTAAAGATTTGAAGCATGTTCCAAATTTAAAGTCCGTCAGATTTGCGACTGGAAAAGTCCTCTGAAGGTCCGGTGAAGCCCACACACGATCGAATTGTCCGCCGGATTTGGTCCGTCGGACAAGTCCGACCATGTGTACGCGGCATTAGATTCACAATGCAGATACAGCGCTAAGAGGCTGTAAACACAGGAGTGCCTATGCACCCTCACATAGCAGAAATGTCACCGAAATATTTCAGGAGAAATCCCAGAAGAAAAAAAAAAGGTACATTTTTCCGGGTGCTGCTAAGGCACATTTCTAGATGTTCAGAAATGTGTACACAGTAAAATGTTTTACAATTTGTAATATTTGCCAGCAGTTGTTGCTCCTTGCCAACCCCCCCCAAAAAAATAAAAATAATCAACCCTATAAAATAGTGGTCGCTGTCTGTTGGGTTTCTTTGTGTTTATTGTACCCAATGGGAACTGTTCACATTTTACTTGTCTACTGAGTAATTGGAAAATTGGAAACAGTTGTATCTAGGTTAAGGTGACCAGATTTTTAAAATGAAATCCGGGGACATATTATTTTTTTTTTACTAGTAATGGCAGCAATCGACGACTCTTTGCCCGTCTCCGCCGCCCACCTCACAGCCTGTCAAGTCTAAAGCCCCACACACACCATCAGATTTTCTGCTGATTTTTTCCTTCAGATATACCAAAACCATATAATATGAGGTCAAACCTTAGGAGTTTCAATTTATATGCAATCAGGCAGGCCCTTGCAATGCATGGTTTTGGTAAATCTGAAGACAAAAATCAGCAGAAAATCTGATAGTGTGTATGGGGCTTTACTCTTCGGGCCCCGGGTACTACTGGGTGGGGAGCAGAGAAGCAAAGGAAGATCACTCCACCAGGGAAGGCAAGGAGATAAGCAGGCAGGCGGCTGGCCGGGACTTGAGCCAAGGCAGAAGAACATGCAAGTGGAGCTGAAGGGGCATGCACCTGAAACAGAAGAAATAGTCCCTCCGCTCTGACCAGCACATGATCATCAGAAAGGGGCACAGATAATGGGAAAAGAATAAACCCCCATAAGCTAGTAGGAGCGGCAGAGGGGGGGGGGTGCAATTCAGATTTTTTCTTTTTATTCTGCACGGGCTGTCTTTGAAATTGCCCCAGCCCCTGTTTAAATCCAATCTGGGGACAAAACTGGGGACAGACTTGGTCTGGGGACAGTGTCCTCAATCCGGGGACTGTCCCCAGAAACCGGGGATGTCTGGTCACCCTAATCTAGGTGAACATTTTGGCCCGTTCACACTGCTCCCACACTAAACGGTAGTGGTTTAGTGTGCGGGCAGTTGTCAGTTTTGGCGGCAGTGAGCTGTGATGAGGGGGTGGTTTATGTTCCCTTTTTATTTGCATTCTTTTATCAACTTTATTTGAAGTGCACAAAGTGACACTACATTCATGTCACCACACAGCAGCACAGTATGTTGTGATAAAATTCTGCATGTCTGCAATTTATCGCAGCTCACTGCACTGCAGTGCAAATGGGGCACATAGAAAATATTTGTTTTCTATGTGCACTAGCAGTGACTGGCATTCTAATGTGGGGAAAATGCCATTTATCAGACTGTGTGTGAACAGGCCCTTCAAGATAACTGTAGACAGCCCCAATGGCAATATGAATGCTTGTACATTTGGGCAAAGTGAATACAGTGCCTTGAAAAAGTATTCATACCCCTTGAAATTTTCACATTTTGTCATGTTACAACCTAAAACATCAATGTATTTTATTTGGATTTTATGTGATAGACCAACACAAAAGTGGCACATATAGTGAAGGGAAAAAGGCATTTGATTCCATGCTGATTTTGTACGTTTGCCCACTGACAAGGAATGATCAGTCTATAATTTTAATGGTAGGTTTATTTTAACAGTGAGAGACAGAACAAAAATATCCAGAAAAACGCATTAAAAAAAGTTACAAATCGATTTGCATTTTAATGAGTGAAATATGCATTTGACCCCTTCGCAAAACATGACTTAGCACTTGGCGGCAAAATCCTTGTTGGCAATCACAGAGGTCAGATGTTTCTTGTAGCTGGCCATCAGGTTTGCACACATCTCAGGAGGGACTTTGTCCCACTTCTCTTTGCAGATCCTCTCCAACTCATTAAAGAGGAGTTCCACCCAGGGGGGCCGTCAAAAAAAAAAAAAAAAAATTAAAAGTCAGCAGCTACAAATACTGCAGCTGTTGACTTTTAATTGGACACTTACCTGTCCCTGGGTCCAGCGATGCGGGGGATCGAAGCCCCGCTCGTCCCCCCCTCCCCTCGTCGGCGCCGGCATTTGAACTGTGGGCGCCGGGCTGTGGATTCACAGCCTGGCACCCACTGCGCATGCGCGAGCGGCGCCGCGATTGGCCGATCAATCACCTGGGACCTGTAATGGGTCCCAGATGATTGACAGGAGGGAGGGAGCAGAGCGGAGCCCTTCCTGTGCCGAGGGGGAAGTGATGTCACCAGCCCAGGCAAAGGAACAGGCAGACTACGAGGGACCACCTAGCAACAGGCATTTGGAGGCAAGTGAAAAAAAAAACAAAACATCCAAATGTTTTTTTGTTTTTAGAATTTTTCCAGGTATTTTTGTTTTTTGGGTGGAACCCCACTTTAAGGTTTTGAGGCTGACACACAACTCGAACCTTCAGCTCCCTCCACATAGTTTCTATGGGATTACGGTCTGGAGACTGGCTAGGCCAGTCCAGGACCTTAGAGCCCATTCACACCTGAGCGTTTTGTAGCTTGAAGCCTAAAACTACAAAACGCTTGAGGGGAAAAAAATCCATTATTCTCTATGGAGATGGTTCACATCTACACTCCAAGTCGCCTGAAGCCCTACGCCTGAAGCTCAAACAAGTTCGCGAATCGGGCAGATTTGGGCGTTTTTGGAGCAGGAAGCAGATTACAAAATCTAACAACATAGCAACAAATGATGAAAGAGATGATCATTTTTCCTATTGGCTAATAAAAAAAATGCCAAAGCTCAGAAACGCCAGACAACGCTGCATGGAAACCCTCAAATATGCCTGAAACAACGCGCGACAAAACGCCGGAAACGCTCAAAAACGCTACGGTGACGCTTTGATGCGGTGAAGTTGTCCTGTCCCCTTAGCAGAAAAACACCCCCAAAGTATGATGTTTTTAACTCCATGTTTGATGGTGGGGATGGTGTTCTTGGGGTCATAGGCAGCATTCCTCCTCCTCCAAACACAGCGAGTTGAGTTAATGCCAAAGAGCTCGATTTTGGTCTCATCTGACCACAACACTTTCACCCAGTTCTCCTCTGAGGCTGGGTTCACACTGATGCGACACGACAGCCATCCTACTTTGGATCAGACTTTGCCCTGCGACTTGAAGCCGACATATGCCTGACTTTCAATTAACAAGGATCCGACTTGGATCCACGCCAATACCAGGCACTGTGTTTGGTATAAATCTTGATATGGAACTCCACGCCAAATTAAAAAAAAAAAAAAAAAAAAACTGGCATAGGTTCCCCCTCCAAGAGCATACCAGGCCCTTGGGTCTGGTATGGATTTTAAGGGGAACCCCCTACGCCGAAAAAACGGCGTGGGGGTTCCCCCCAAAATCCATACCAGACCCTTATGCGAGCATGCAGCCCGGCTGGTCAGGAAAGGGGGTGGGGAAGAGCAAGCCCCCCCCTCCATGCCCTCAACATGGGGGGGTGGTGCTTTGGGGCAGGGGGGCGCCTGCAGCTCCCCATCCCAAAGCACCTTGCCCCCCATGTTGATGAGGACAAGGGCCTCTTCTCGACAACCCTGGACGTTAGTTGTCGGGGTCTGCGGGTGGGGGGCTTATCGGAATCCGGGAGCCCCCTTTAATAAGGGGCCCCCCAGATCCCGACCCCCCCACCCTATGTGAATGAGTATGGGGTACATCGTACCGCTATCCATTCACCTGGGGGGAAAAAAAAGTGTCAAATAAAAAAACACACTAGACAGGTTTTTAAAGTTAATTTTTATTAGGCAGCTCCGGGGATCTCTTCCGACTTCTCCACTCTCTCCGGCCTCTTCTCCCGGTCTCCAGTTCTTCTCACACTCTCCGGTGTCTTCTGCTGGGCTCCTCCGCTATCTTCTTCCCTCCATTCTTCTTTCGATGTTGACACAACGCTCTCTCCCGCTGTAATGCAGTGTGCGCGGTGCGCAATAACTTAAATAGGCATGGAGCGTGGTCACTGGGTGATGTCATTCGGTGACCCCACCTCTTATGATGTCACCACCCCATTATGTCCCGGGCGGTGACGTCATAATGGGTGGGGTCACCGGATGACATCACCCGGTGACCACGCCCCATGCCTATTTAAGTCGTTGCACACCGTGCACACGGCATTACAGCGGGAGAGAGCGTCGTGTCAAAATCGGAAGAAGACCAGAGGCGAAGAAGACGACCGGGCTAACGCTAGCAAAAGAGCGGACAAAAGAGCAGAAGATAGAGGAGGAGCCCTGCAGAAGACACCGGAGAAGAACCAGAGACTGGGAGAAGAGGCCGGAGAAGTCGGAAGAGACCCCCCAAGCTGCCTAATAAAATTACTTTAAAAACCGGTCGTGTGTTTTTTTTTTTATTGACACTTTTTTTCCCCAGGTGAATGGGTATGATGTACTCCATACTCATTCACATAGGGTGGGGGACTGGGATCTGGGGGGCCCCTTATTAAAGGGGGCTCCCGGATTCCCATAAGCCCCCCGCCCGCAGACCCAGACAACCAACGGCCAGGGTTGTCGGGAAGAGGCCCTTGTCCTCATCAACATGGGGACAAGGTGCTTTAGGGTGGGGGGGCTGCAGGGCACCCCCCTGCCCCAAAGCACCCACCCATGTTGAGGGCATGTGGCCTGGTACGGTTCAGGAGGGGGACGCTCACTCGTCCCCACCACTTTTCCTGACCGGCCGGCTGCGTGCTCGGATAAGGGTCTGGTATGGATTTTGGGGGACATCCACGTCGTTTTTTCAGCGCAGGGGGTTCCCCTTAAAATCCATACCAGACCCAAGGGCCTGATATGCTCTTGGAGGGGGAACCCATGCCGTTTTTTTATTAAAATTTGGCATTCAGTTCCCCCTCAAGATCATCAGAGCACAAGTCGCATGCCAAAGTGGGATTATGCAAGATGGCGATCAGACTTTGATCCGACTTCAATGATAGTCAATGGGCTGAAGCAGGATCAAAGTCGGACCAAAGTAGTACAGGGAGCATTTTCAAAGTCGGAGCGACTTGTGTCGGATCAGTTAAGACGCCTGGGAGCCAGAAATCTTGCTGATTGATAGAGGATCAAATACGGATTTCACTCATTAAAATGCAATTTAAAATGTATAACTTTTCTGAAATCCGTTTTTATGGAAATTTTTGTTGTTATTCTGCCTCTCACTGTTAAAACAAACCCACCATTAAAGTTATAGGCTGATCATTTCTTTGTCAGTGGGCAAAGGTACAAAATCAGCAGGGGATCAAATACTTTTTCCCTCACTGGAATTGTGAAGTGAAAGGAAAATGATAAATGGTTTTGATTTTTTTTTTTTTTACAAATAAATATCTGAAAAGTGTGGCATGCGTTTGTATTCAGCCGTCCTGAGTCAATACTTTGTAGAACCACCTTTCCCTGCAATTACAGCTGCAAGTTTGTTTGGGTATGTCTCTACCAGCTTTGCACATCTAGGAGTGAAAATGTTGCCCCTTTTTTCTTTGCAGAATAGCTCAAGTTCTGTCAGATTGGATGGAGAGCGTCTGTGAACAGCAATATTCAAGTCTTGGCATAGATTGTCAATTGGATTTAGGTCTGGACTTTGACCTGACCATTCTAACACATGAATATGCTTTGATCTAAACCATTCCATTGTAGCTCTGGCAGTATGTTTTAGAATCGTTGTCCTGCTGGAAGGTAAACCTCCGCCCCAGTCTCAAGTCTTTTGCAGACTTATGCCCTGTACACACGTAGCGGACTTTTCGACCGGACTGGACTGATGGACCGAATCCGGCGGACAATCCGACCATGCGTGGGCTTCAGCGGACTGTTTCTGTCGAAAATCTGACGGACTTTAGATTTGGAACATGTTTCAAATCTTTGCGTCGGAATTCCGCCGGACCCAGTTCCTATCAAGAAATCCGCTCGTCTGTATGCTAGTCCGACGGACGAAAACCGACGCAAGGGCAGCTATTGGCTACTGGCTATGAACTTCCTTATTTTAGTCCGGTCGTACGTCATCACGTACGAATCCGTTGGACATTGGTGTGATCGTGTGTAGGCAAGTCCGTTCGTTCGAAAGTCTGTTGGAAAGACTGTCGGACCTTTGCAGCCGAAAAGTCCGCCCGTGTGTACAGGGCAGGTTTTCTTCTAAGATTGCCCTATATATGGCTCCATCTATCTTCCCATCAACTCTGACCACCTTCCCCATCCCTGAAGAAAAGCATCCCCACAACATGATGCTGCCACCACCATGTTTTACAATGGGGATGGAGTCTTCGGGGTGATGTGCAGTGTTTTCCGCCACACATAGCGTTTTGCTTTTATGCCAAAAATTTCAATTTTGGTCTCATCCGACCAGAGCACCTTCTGCCACGTTTGCTGTGCCCCCCCCCCGAAAGAGCTTCTTGCAAACTGCAAATGGGACTTCTTGCCACTCTTCCATAAAGGCCAGATTTGGGGAGTGCACGATTTATTCTCCCACCTGAGCTGTGGATCTCTGTTACCATGGGCCTCTTGGCCGTTTCTCTGATTAATGCTCTCCTTGCCCGGCTTGTCAGTTTGTGTGGACGGCCATGTCTTTGTAGGTTTGCATTTGTGCCATACGCTTTCCATTTTCAGATGATGACTCTGAGATGTTCAAAGCCTGGGATATATTTTTTTTTATAACCTAACCCTGCTTTAAACTTCTCCACAACGTTATCCCTGACCTGTCTGGTGTGTTCCTTGGCTTTCATAATGCGGTTTGTTCACTAAGGTTCTCTAACAAACCTCTGAGGGCTTCACAGAACAGCTGTGTTTATACTGAGACTAAATTACACACAGGTGAACTCTATTTACTAATTAGGCGACTTCTGAAGGCAATTGGTTCCACTAGATGTTAGTTAGGGGTATCAGAAGTAAAGAGAGCTGAATACAAATGAGGAGGGTGCAGATCAGCTGGGAATGAAGATGACCAAAAAGTTAGAGGGGTTTTTAAACTAGGCGATGGGGGGGGTGGGTCCAGAGGTAGAGATAGTCAGCGCGGAACATATTCCAGAGGGTAGTACTGGGGGCATTAGTGGTAGGTTGACCAAAGCACATAAACCCAAAAGTAAGTCCTAGTAGCAAACTCGGAATACCCAATAAGAGGATAATAAGAGGATAATATGCAACCGGTCTAAACTACGTGGCATGTTCACCATTGCCAGGAGCCTGGCGGACAAGATAGGTGAACTAGAGATATTGTTGTACAAGGAGGATCTGGATTTTGTGGGAATTTCAGAGACCTGGTTCAACAGCTCTCATGATTGGATGGCAAACATTCAAGGGTATACTCTTTATTGCAAGGATAGAGAGGGTAAAAAAGGGGGGGGGGGTATGCCTATATATCAAGAATAATGTACAAGTGAATGTGAGAGATGACATCACTAAGGGAGCTAGGGAGGAGGTGGAATCCCTATGGGTAGAGCTCCAAAGGGATGAAGCTAAGGGGAAAATAATACTGAGAGTATGCTATAGGCCCCCTAACCTGAGGGAGGAAGGTGAGACAGATCTCCTATCACAATATGGATTAGCAGCAAGGATGGGAAGTGTTATCATAATGGGGGATTTTAATTATCTAGACATATACTGGGTGGAGGAAAACGTGCATTCATCTAAGGCTCACCAGTTCCTAAATGTCATGCAGGACAGTTTTATGGGTCAGATGGTAGACGCACCAACTAGAAATAAAGCGTTACTGGATCTACTGATTACCAACAATACAGACCTGATCACGGATGTGGAAATACTGGGAAATTTAGGTAACAGTGATCACAGGTCAATTGGCTTCAGTATAAAATCACACAAATAGGAAACATAAGGGGAATACAAAGACACTGAATTTTCAAAGAGCCGACTTCCCTAACCACTTACCGACCACTGCACAACTATATACATCCTGACTTTGAAGAGGGATATCTCGGTAATGGCAGCAGTTGCTGCCACAACCGAGGTATCCATCTCTTCAGGCGGGCGGTTCGGTTAACGATAATGGTGGTCTCTGCAGTGGATTTGCCTCAAGATCACCGCTATCGGCAGCGGGAGAGGGCCCCCCCCTCCCGCCGCTCTCCCGTGCCCTCTGCCGCTTACCGGAGCCGTCGGCAGCGGCGGAGGCGATCGGGTCCTATCCGTGGCTGGGTATAAAGACAAGTGAGGCTAAGATGGCCCCCACCCGTCTCCATACCACAGCAGGGCGGAAGCGACATCAAAACGTCACTTCCGCCGATACGTCTTAAAAAGGCACATTTTTCTGTTGTCATTTTTTGCAAATGACAACATTTTTTTTTCTTTTATTGCATTTTAGTCTAAATATGAGATCTGAGGTCTTTTTGACCCCAGATCTCATATTTAAGAGGACCTATCATGCTTTTTTCTATTACAAGGGATGTTTACATTCCTTGCAATGGGAATAAAAGTGACCCCTTTTTTTTTTTTTTTAAACAGTGTAAAAATAAATAAAATTATTTTTTTTTCTTATTTATTTTATTTTATTTATTTTTACACTGTTTAAAAAAACCACATTTTTTAAAGTGCCCGGCCCCGACGAGCTCGCGCGCAGAAGCGAACGCATTTGTGAGTAGCGCCCGCATATGAAAACGGTGGTCAAATCACACATGTGAGGTATCGTCGCGATCGTTAGAGCAAGAGCAATAATTCTAGTCCTAGACCTCCTTTGTAACTCAAAACATGCAACCTGTAGAATTTTTTTTAAACATCGCCTATGGAGATTTTTAAGGGTAAAAGTTTGATGCCATTCCATGAGCGGGCGCAATTTTGAAGCGTGACATGTTGGGTATCAATTTACTCGGCGTAACATTATCTTTCACAATATTAAAAAAAAAAAAATGGGCTGATTTTACTGTTGTCTTATTTTTTTATTCAAAAAAGTGAATTTTTTCCAAAAAAAGTGCGCTTGTAAGACCGCTGCGCAAATACGCTGTGACAAAAAAGTATTGCAATGACCGCCATTTTATTCTCTATGGTCTTAGAAAAAAAAAACGTATAATGTTTGGGGGTTCTAAGGAATTTTCTAGCAAAAAACATGTTTTTAACTTGTAAACACCAAGTCTGAAAAAGAGGCCCGGTCTTAAAGTGGCTAAACTACAAGCCTTGCTAGAAGGCATCAATTGGGATAAAATCGTAGGAACAAAGAACACGGAGGAGAGATGGGTTTGCTTTAAGAGCATATTAAATAAGGCATTAGCCAATGCATCCCATAGGGTAAAAAATTTAAAGAGCGAACAAAAGTCCTGGATGGCTTAACTCCAATGTAAAAATGCATATAAAAGCAAAGGAGAAGGCCTTAAAAAAATACAAGGTTGAGGGATCATCATCAGCATTCAGACTTCATAAAGAATGCAACAAGAAATGTAAGGGTGCAATAAGGGCGGCTAAGATAGAACATGAAAGACACATAGCTGAGGAGAGCAAAAAAATCCCAAGAAATTCTTTAAGTATGTAAATAGTAAAAAAGGGAGGACAGACCATATTGGCCCCATAAAGAATGATCAAGGACATCTGGTTACAAAGGATGGGGAGATGGCAAAGGTATTGAATTTTTTCTTCTCCTCAGTCTTCACGAGGGAATCGGGGGGCTTCAGTAACCAAAACTGCAGTGTTTATCCTTATGACACATCACAGGAAGCACCTCCATGGTTAACAGAGGACAGAATCAAAATTAGACTTGGGAAACTTAACATTAATAAACCACCGGGACCAGGTGGCTTGCATCCGAGGGTACTTAGGGAACTAAGTCAAGTAATTGCCAGACCATTGTTCCTAATTTTTACTGACAGTCTGACTAGAATGGTACCAGCTGATTGGAGAAAAGCCAATGTAGCACCATTATTTAAAAATGGCCCAAAATACATCCCTGGGAATTACAGACCAGTTAGCCTAACATCAATAGTATGTAAACTCTTGGAGGGGATGATAAGGGACTATATACAAGATTTTAGTAATAAGAACGGTATCATTAGTAGTAATCAGCATGGATTCATGAAGATCTAGATAAAGAAAGGCCCATAGACGTGGTGTATCTGGATTTTGCAAAATAATTTGACACAGTTCCCCATAAACGTTTACTGTACAAAATAAGGTCCGTTGGCATGGACCATAGGGTGAGTACATGGATTGAAAACTGGCTACAAGGGCGAGTTCAGAGGGTAGTGATAAATGGGGAGTACTTTGAATGATCAGGGGTGGGTTGTAGGGTTTCCCAGGGTTCTGTGCTGGGACCAATCCTATTTAATTTGTTCATAAACGACCTGGAGAATGGGGTAAACAGTTCAATCTCTGTATTTGCAGACGATACTAAGCTAAGCAGGGCAATAACGTCTCCGCAGGATGTGGAAACCTTGCAAAAAGATCTGAACAAATTAATGGAGTGGGCAACTACATGGCAAATGAGGTTCAATGTAGAAAAATGTAAAATAATGCATTTGGGTGGCAAAAATATGAATGCAATCTATAAACTGGGGGGAGAACCTCTGGGGGAATCTAGGATGGAAAAGGACCTGGGGGTCCTAGTAGACGATAGGCTCAGCAATGGCATTCAATGCCAAGCTGCTGCTAACAAAGCAAACAGAATATTGGCATGCATTAAAAAGGGGATCAACTCCAGAGATAAAACGATAATTCTCCCGCTCTACAAGACTCTGGTCCGGCCGCACCTAGAGTATGCTGTCCAGTTCTGGAAGGATGTACTGGAAATGGAGCGAGTACAAAGGGCAACTAAGCTAATAAAAGGGTCTGTAAAATATTAGTTATGAGGAAAGGTTGCGAGCACTAAACTTATTCACTCTGGAGAAGAGACGCTTGAGAGGGGATACGATTTCAATAGGGGTGCACCGAATGGGTTTTTTGGTGCCGAAACCAATACCGAAAATAAAATACACTAGGCCAAAAACCGAAACCAACGTTTTTTTAAAAATATTTTTATACAGGAGATGGTCAGAGGCTGGGGACATGGTACAGGAAATGGTCAGAGACTGGGGACATGGTACAGGAGATGGTCAGAGACTGGGGACATGGTACAGGAGATGGTCAGAGACTGGGGACATGGTACAGGAGATGGTCAGAGACTGGGGACATGGTACAGGAGATGGTCAGAGACTGGGGACATGGTACAGGTGATGGTCAGAGACTGGGGACATGGTACAGGAGATGGTCAGAGACTGGGGACATGGTACAGGAGATGGTCAAAGACTGCGGACAAGGTACAGGAGATGGTCAGAGACTGCAGACAAGGTACAGGAGATGGTAAGAGACTGCAGACAAGGTACAGGAGATGGTCAGAGACTGCAGACAAGGTACAGGAGATGGTCAGAGGCTGCAGACAAGGTACAGGAGATGGTCAGAGACTGCAGACATGGTACAGGAGATGGTCAGAGACTGCAGTTCCTATGGATGTTAGTAGATAATGGCCGATCGGCCCTCTCACCTGACCCAGCAATACCCCCCCAGGACAAACCACCCCCCTCCATTAGTACAGACCCCCCAGGACAAACCACCCCCTCCATTAGTACAGACCCCCCTCAGGACAAATCAACCCCCCTCCATTAGTACAGACCTCCCCAGGACCACCCCCCCTCCATTAGTACAGACCCCCCAGGACAAACCCCCCCTCCATTAGTACAGACCCCCCCCAGGACAAACCCCCCTCCATTACGGTACATAAAAACAGATGGGAGACCAGGTGGAGAACAGATTGGAGCAGGCAGGAGTTAAGACAGAGAGGAGGAGAACACATGTCACTGCAGGCACGGACCGCCCCCTTAGCGACATCACTGCGCGGCTAGTCTCTCTCCACACAGAGACAGCCACTCCGATCTCTGGCTGCTTCGCTCTCCTCCTCTGACAGGAGGAGGGAGGGGGGGACGGGCTTGGAAAACACAGCGGCAACCGGTGGGGAGAGCCGACTCTCGACACGAACAAGGAGAGGAGGAGGAGGATGGAGGGCAGCACTCTGGCGATTCAGCGCCCCCACCTCTGTGGTGCCCGGGTGAACTGCACCCGCCTAGGATCGGCTCTGACGACACCCTGTAATGGGCGGCACCAGGGGCGGGGCCCCCGCCCAGGACCCGCCCCATTACTGGCATTTCTTTTTCAGCAAATTGTCGAAAAGGCCATTTTCGGCCGATATGTTTCAGCGGCCAAAATTTTGGTGCATCCCTAGATTTCAATATACAAATACTGGTGACCCCACAATAGGGATAAAACTTTTTTGCAGAAAGGAGTTTAACAAGACTCCTGGTCACTCATTAAAATTAGAAGAAAAGAGGTTAACCTTAAACTACGTAGAGGGTTCTTTACTGCAAGAGCAGCAAGGATGTAGAATTCCCTTCCACAGGTGGTGGTCTCAGCGGGGGGCATTGATAGTTTCAAGAAACTATTGGATAAGCACCTGAAAAACCGCAACATACAGGGATATACAATGTAATACTGACATATAATCACACACATAGGTTGGACTTGATGGACTTGTGTCTTTTTTCAACCTCACCTACTATGTAACTATATAACAAATGCACGCCAACTTTTCAGATATTTATGTGTAAAAAAGTGTGAAAATCATTTATCATTTTCCTTTCACTTCACAATTATGTGGCACTTTGTGTTGGTCTATCACATAAAATCCCAATAAAATACATTTACGGCTGTAACATGACAAAATGTGGAAAATTTCAAGGGGTATGAATACTTTAAGGCACTGTAAACAAGACTTAATTTTATACTTCATTTTATAAAAGTTGATTTGTATTTACGGCCATCCAACAAAATATCAAATCTGGCAGAGAGGTCAAGTAATACTTTAAATAAGAACTCCATCTATAGGCTATATAGAATTTTCCCTGTTCATTTGTGATGCATTTACCTCTTACATCATTGCACCAGACAGCTTTCCAGGATATTAACTGCAGCCTGTATGTTATGTGTCTGCCAAAAGACATCTCAAGGAGCTTACTCATACCTTTGTTTCTTTCCAAGAGCTCCTCTAGATTCACTTGGGAATCCAAAATCTGGATGCCTGTTTCAAGAAAATCTTAACTTTCTGCTGAAGCATAAAGCTAGGGAATGCATCCCTGCTTCCCAAAATTCAAATGACACACCTCCATACAAAAAAAGGTACTGACAGGCACTTTGAATTGTGATAAAAAGAGGAAAATGCCATAGTCCTCAAGTTCAGCTACAAGTCGGGATTTGCAATGCATACAGCACATGTCCAAGTTATAGGTCTCATCAAGGCAATAAATGTATAAAGGAGCGGAAGAAAATCGGCTTAAAGGATCGGTCCAGTCAGAAGTGATATTTTAGTTAAGATAGTTTACATTAAAAGGAGTTGTAAAGGCAGAATGCTTTTTTTTATCTTAATGCACCAAGATAAAGATAAAAAAACAACAACTCCCAAGCACCCCCTGTAATTATTAACCTGAGCCCCATCTCTCTCCAGCGATGTCCATGAGTGTCTTAGCCATCCGGGACTTTACAATCACTTTAAACCCTGGCTTCTCATATATTATTTTGGACACTCCAACAGCAAGAGCTCTCTGCCAAAATGTCCCATATGTTATGCCTATAATTTGGCCCCTTATTGTCTGCCTTTATTTGTACTCATCTTTGCATGCTACAGGGGCCTTCTGTTGAACTTTCCATAATATAAAAATAAAAAATACATCCAACAGAAAGCGTGTGAACATTACTTAATGGCCACCTTACGTATTCTAATTTAGGAACTCAATCAATACAACGCCCAAGTGTTATACAAAGTTTTAAACTGGCAGAACACTATTGAGTCTGTCAAAAAATTAGGGAACAGCTTTGGGTGGATGACCCTTTAAAGCATATTTTTAAGAGACGCTAGAAAATATCTGTTTTTTTTCTATAACTGGTACACAGGGAAAACTGTGGTCAGCTACAGGGTCATGTTATCGAATCCCAGGAGAACAAATGGAAGGGGCAGCATTTGAGGTTGTGGAGTTGGAGCCCTCGGATAGTGTGCAGACAGCTCTGCAGTAGGGTCTCTTGACTTCCTCGTTCTGATATAGAGTGGATAGAAAAAGTCTACACACCCCTGTTAAAATGTCAGGTTTCTGTGACGTAAAAAAAAAAAGACAAAGATAAATCATTTCTGAACTTTTTTTTTCCACCTTTAATGTGACCTATAAACTGTACAACTCAGTCAAACAAACTGAAATCTTTTTAGGGGGAGGGAAGTAAAAATAAAAAAATAAAATACTATGGTTGCATAAGTGTGCACACCCTTAAACTGATACTTTGTTGAAGCACCTTTTGATTTTATTTTATTACAGCACTCAGTCTTTTTGGGTATGAGTCTATCAAAATGGCACATCTTGACTTGTCAATAGTTGCCTACTCTTTGCAAAAACACTCCAAATCTGTCAGATTGCGAGGGCATCTGCTGTGCACAGCCCTCTTCAGATCACCTCACAGATTTTCAATCCGATTCAGGTCTGGGCTCTGGCTGGGCCATTCCAAAACTTTAATCTTCTTCTGGTGAAGCCATTGCTTTGTTGATTTGGATATATGCTTTGGGTCGTTGTCATGCTGAAAGATGAAGTTCCTTTTCATGTTCAGCTTTCTAGCAGAAGCCTGAAGGTTTTGTGCCAATATTGACTGGTATTGGGAACTGTTCGTAATTCCCTCTACCTTGACTAATGCCGCGTACACACGGTCGGACTTTTCGTCTACAAAAGTCCGACGGACGCCGACGGACCAAATCCGGCGGACAATCCGATCGTGTGTGGGCTTCCCCGGACTTTCGGCCGACTTTTCCAGCCACAAATCTGATGGACTTTAGATTTGGAACATGTTTCAAATCTTTATGTCGCAACTCCGCTGGACCCAGAAATCCGCTCGTCTGTATACTAGTCAGACGGACAAAAACCCACGCTAGGGCAGCTATTGGCTACTGGCTATCAACTTCCTTATTTTAGTCCGGTGTACGTCATCACGTACAAATCCGTCCTACTTTTGTGTGATCGTATGTAGGCAAGTTCGTTCGTTAGAAAGTCCGCCGTAAGTCCGACAAAAGTCCGTCGAAAGTTTGACGGACTTTTGTAGCCGAAAAGTCCGACTGTGTGTACGCGGCATAAGGCTCCTGTTCCAGCTGAAGAAAAACAGCCCCAAAGCATGATGCTGCCAACACCATGGTTCACGGTGGGTATGATGTTCTTTTGGCGATGTGCAGTGTTGCTTTTCCGCCAAACATATCTTTTGGAATTATGGCCAAATAGTCCAACCTTGGTTTCATCAGACCTTGACACATTTTTCCACGTGCTTTTGGGAGACTTCAGATGTGTTTTTGCAAAATTTAGCCAGGCTTGGATGTTTTTCTTCATAAGAAAAAGGCCTCCGTCTTGCCACTCTGACCCATAGCCCAGACATATGAAGAATATGGGAGATTGTTGTCACATGTACCACACAGCCAGTACTTGGCAGATATTCCTGCAGCTCCTTTAATGTTGCTGTAGGCTTCTTGGCAGCCTCCCTGACCAGTTTTCTTCTCATCTTTTTGTCAATTTTGGAGGGACGTCCCGTTCTTGGTAATATCACTGCTGTTGTGCCATATTTTCTCCACTTGATGATGACCGTCTTCACTGTGTTCCATGGTACATCTAATGCCTTGGAAATACTTTTGTACCCTCCTCCTGACTGATACCTTTTAACAATGAGACCCTTCTGATGCTTTGGAAGCTCTCTGCCAACCATGGCTTTTGCTGTAGAATGCGACTAAGAAAATGTCAGGAAAGACCTTCTAGAACAGCTGAACTTTATTTGGGGTTAATCAGAGGCACTTTAAAATGATGGCAGGTGTGTACAGACTCCTATTTACCAGGAGTTTGAATGCGATTGCTTAAGGCCTCATGCTGTTAAACTCGCGTTCAGAGACAGTTGGACACTTTTTTCAACTGCCCCTGAACCCATTCAATGTTATCCTATGTGTCCGTGTACACAGTCTCGTTTGTTGGCGTTTTTAGGCAGTTGCGTTTAACCTAATTTTTCCAGAAGCAAAAAAAATGGGTTCAGACGCAAAAGTTTTCCACGTTTCAGACGCCAAACGCGGCTAAATGCCAGTACCGCGTTTAGCCGCATTTGCGTTTAAGTGTTTTTAAAGGAATATTTTATGACCCGACTTTGGGGCCCCATATCTTGGGGCCACTTGGTGCTAGGAACCCCAAATTTGGTGTGCAAACACAGTGGAACTAGCACTACAACACATCCAAATTTGGGTTCCTAGCACGGGGCCCCAAAGTCGGGTCACAAAATGTCATTCTGCAGAAAAGTGCTTGACATTTTGCGACCCGACTTTGGGGCCCCATATCTCAAGGCCATTCGATGCACACCAAATTTGGGGTTCCTAGCACCAAGTGGCCCCGGGCCCCAAAGTCGCAAAATGTCATTCTCTGCTCTGCAGACGCTTCTAGACGCAAACGCAGTAAAACACGGCTAAACGCGGCATGCAAACGCAGCAAAACAGGCGTTTCTAAACGCCGGTTTCAGCTTTTAAAAACATGTTCAGCAGAGTTTGCACCGGCGTCTCGTGTGCATGAGGCCTAACTCTGAACACACTAGTTGTGCACACTTGTGGTTGCACAAGTGTGCACACTAGTTGTGCACACTTATGCAACCACATTATCTTATTTTTTTTTATTTTTACTCCCCCCTAAAAGATTTCAGTTTTTCAATTGAGTTGTACAGTTTATAGGTCACATTAAAAGGTGGAAAAAGTTCTGTAATGATTTATCTTTGTCTCTTTTTGTACATGACAGAAACCTGACATTTTAACAGGGGTGTGTAGACTTTTTATATCCACTGTAGCTGCTAGCTACCCCATGCCATGTGAATTTCCTCTAGCCAAGGATGACGTGGTGCCATAAGCCCTGTATGGTTATCCCCTGTATGGTTATCCCGTAAGAGTTGCGATACCTTCCGTTTGGTGGTTCCCTAGGCTCTGACACTAAAAGCACAAAGTAACTGCTCATCACAGTTATCCCTTCTGGGTCTATATTTTTCTGCTTTCTAAAAAATAAATAAATAAAAAAAGAGAGAGAACCCTTGCGTTTGCCTTGTATAATGCACCATTATCGTGCCTAGAATGGTGTGTTTATGTGTAAATGAGGTCAATGAGGGTAATGCGGGTATAAATTAAAACAGATGATGCTTATTAAAGATCAAAGGAACTAAAGGCCCTAAAACTCTGGCAACAATGCCAAGAGCAGAAAAGGCCCTGTCAGATGGGCAGTTTATTTGTAGTGATCCTTTAAGTGTTTTATTGCTAAAGAATCATTTTCTATGGCATCGGTAACTCTGTTAATTGTACAATAATTTGTAGCTCAGTCGCTAAGAAATTGAGTTTTAGTGTTTTATGCCTGCGACCATCCCTCTTCATTATTCTCTATGACTTTGCTACAAATCGCTGAAAGAAAACAATTGGTAGCAGAGTACACCGACCTAATGATGTAGCACTAGTTTAACCTGTAGCAGTGACAAATTAGCAGCAATTCAGTAGGGATCCATGCAAATGGGTGCAGGCAAGAAGCCCTACTGAAAGCAATAGGAGCCTGACAGAGCCACAGCTATTCGCAGGTGTTTGCATGTAATTGTTCATTCACCCATTACCTACAAATGATCTGCCCTGCGCGCAAACTGCGCCCAGCGCTGATAATTTGCAGGTAATGCGTCTTTCTACATGGGCAATAGCTGCACCTAAGAGAAGAAGCTAGAAGTTTCTCTGATCTCTGGTGCAATCTGCTGTTCACCCCAATATAGCATCAATATTTAAAAAGGGCCCAAAATACATCCCTGGGAATTACAGACCAGTTAGCCTAACATCAATAGTATGCAAGCTCTTGGAGGGGATGATAAGGGACTATATACAAGATTTTAGTAATGAGAACGGTATCATTAGCAGTAATCAGCATGGATTCATGAAGAATCGTTCTTGCCAAACCAATCTATTAACCTTCTATGAGGAGGGGCGTTGCCATCTAGATAAAGGAAGGCCGGTAGATGTGGTGTATCTGGATTTTGCAAAAGCATTTGACACAGTTCCCCATAAACGTTTACTGTACAAAATAAGGTCCGTTGGCATGGACCATAGGGTGAGTACATAGATTGAAAACTGGCTACAAGGGCGAGTTCAGAGGGTGGTGATAAATGGGGAGAACTCTGAATGGTCAGAGGTGGGTAGTGGGGTCCCCCCCAGGGTTCTGTGCTGGGACCAATCCTATTTATTTTGTTCATAAACGACCTGGAGAATGGGGTAAACAGTTCAATCTCTGTGTTTGTGGACGATACTAAGCTAAGCAGGGCAATACCTTCCCTACAGGATGTGGAAACCTTGAAAAAAGATCTGAACAAATTAATGGGGTGGGCAACTACATGGCAAATGAGGTTTATTGTAGAAAAATGTAAAATAATGCATTTGGGTGGCAAAAATCTGAATGCAATCTATACACTGGGGGAGAACCTCTGGGGGAATCTAGGATGGAAAAGGACATGGTGGTTCTAGTAGATGATAGCAGCAGCTTGCCATTGCTGAGCCTAACAAAGCAAACAGAATATTGGCATACATTAAAAAGGGGAGAGATAAAACGATAATTCTCCCGCTCTACAAGACTCTGGTCCAGCCGCACCAAGAGTATGCTGTCCAGTTCTGGGCACCAGTCCTCAGGAAGGATGTACTGGAAATGGAGCGAGTACAAAGAAGGGCAACTAAGCTAATAAAGGATCTGGAGGATATTAGTTATGAGGAAAGGTTGCGAGCACTGAACTTATTCTCTCTGGAGAAGAGATGTTTGAAAGGGAATATGATTTCAATTTATTAATACCGTACTGGTGACCCCACAATAGGGATAAAACTTTTTTGCGGAAGGGAGTTTAACAAGACACGTGGCCACTCATTAAAATTAGAAGAAAAGAGGTTTAACCTTAAATTATGTAGAGTGTTCTTTACTGTTAGAGCAGAAAGGATGTGGAATTCCCTTCCACAGGTGGTGGTCTCAGCGGGGAGCATTGATGGTTTCAAAAAACTATTAGATAAGCACCTGAACGACCGCAACATACAGGGATATAGAATGTAATACTGACATATAATCACAAACATTGGTTGGACTTGATGGACTTGTGTCTTTTTTTCAACCTCACCTACTATGTAACTATGTAATAAATGGTGAGCACAGGCATATACAGTATATAGCAAATTTCAGCATTTCTCTTCAGTAGACACAAACTGAACAGAAGTGTGCCCTTATCTTGCATCAACGTGTTTCAGAATAAATATTAATTCTGATTGGAGGAGGTGCAGCTTTTTGAGGTGGTCACTGTACCTCCTCTCCACCTCATCCAATCAGAGTGTGCCTTGTATTCTTCAACCACTTACCTACAGAGCACTTTCACCCCCTTCCTGCCCAGGCCAATTTTTAGCTCTGTCCCACTTTGAATGACAATTGCGTGGTCATGCAACACTGTACCCATATGATTTTTTTTTCATCACTGCTGGTTTTTTTCATTTTTTTTTTTTTTTTTGTAAAAAAGAACAGACCGAAAATATTGAAAAAAAAAGTTTTTCTTAGTTTCTCTCAATAAATTATGTAAATAAGTAATTTATCTCCTTCACTGATGGGCACTGATGGGCGCTGATGAGGCTGCACTGATGAGGTGGCACTTATGGGCACTGATATGCTGCTCGAATAGGTGGCAGTGACTGGCATCACTAATGGGCACTGATTGGTGGCACTGGGAGGACCTTACTGTAATCAGGGTACTGATGATTAGTGCCCCGATTAAATGTCCAGGTGTTCCCTGCGAGGAGATACTGCTGATCGGCTCTCCTCGCCCACACTCTGTCAGTGTGAGGCGATGAGAGCCAATCACCGTCACTTATGTGTTTAAATGTGACCGGCTGTGATTGGACACAGCCGATCACTTGGTTAAAAAGCCATGTGATTGGCCCTTTACAGCGATCGGGGTCGTGCTGTCACCTAGCAACACGGCGTGGCCAAGATCGCCGTGCTGTGCGCCCCCGTGGGCGCGGCCATTTTGGGGCGACGTCATATGACGTCTTCCCAGAACGAGAGCCGCACCGTCCCTTCGTCATTTGACAGTGGGCAGTTGGCAAGCGGTTAAAATATGCAAAGCATGATGTAAATGGCAGCAACCCCCTGTGGTAACTATGTATTAAAAAAAATCATATTTAAAGTTCATGATATAAAGCAGTTTCTCAACTCCAGTTCTCAAGGCGCCCCAACAGGTCATGTTTTCAGGCCTTCCATTATTTTGCACAGGTGAACTGATCATTTTCACTGCCTTGGCCCCCTTTCACACTGCGGGGGTTTTCGGGCGATAGCGGGGTGATTTTAACCCCTGTTATCGGCCGAAAAAGGGTTAAGATGACCCACAAAGCGCCGCTGCAGAGGTGCTTTGCCAACAGTTTGGCAGCGGTGCCCATTCAGTTCAATGGGCAGGAGCAGTTTCTACACCGCTCTTTCGCCGCTCCAAAGATGCTGCTTGCAGGAGTTTTCTTTAACGTCCTGCCAGCACATCGCCTTAGTGGACTGCAGGGGAGACATTTTTAAGGGGTTTTACAGGTGCTATTTTTAGCCCAAAAGCGCCTGAAAAACGTCTCAGTGTGAAATGTGTCTTAGTAATTACCACAGCTGTTCCGAGGGAAATCCTGAAAACATGACCTGTTGGGGCACCTTGAGGACTGGAGTTGAGAAATACTGATATAAAGAATATGTGTAGTTCATAGAAACCAAACATGATCTCCTTTTGTGTGTTAATGTATATAATAAGGGTAGCTGAATATTGACTATTTTTAGACATGTTATATCATAAAGCCCTAAGGATGTACAGTATAGGCGTACAGGCACAAAAGAAGAAACAGGGAAAGTTACACTAGAAGTCAGGGAGGTTAAATGTTTCACAAAAGAGAGTATCTAATATGTGAGCAGATCATCAAATACAGAAGCCTAGTAATACTGCAAGACAAGGGGAAAGAGGAAGTGGTCAGAACTCAGATAGGGAGGATCTGTCCCATACACTACAAAATAAGCAAAATAGTACCACTTTACTCCTACTTACTTTTTCAAATACAAATATAGAACATTAATTCAAGAACACAGCACCCACTCATAAATACACAGACTTGTGGAAACACCTACATAACACATCTAATCATTCCCATGCCAGTAACCGTCGCATGAGCTATGAACAGTAAAAAGAAAAAAATGGAAGTACATTAACATAACTGAGTGTGTGTATATACAGTGCCATGAAAAGGTATGCATACCCCTTGAAATGTTCCACATTTTGTCATATTAAAATCTCAATAAAATACATTTACGTTTTTTGGTTGTATGTGATAGACCAACACAAAAGTGGCAAATAATTGTGAAGTGGAAGGAAAATGATAAAGGGTTTTCAACTTTTTTTTACAGATAAATAAATATGTGAAAAGTGTGGCGTGCTTTTGTATTCAGCCCCCCTCAATACTTTGTAGAACCACCTTTCGCTGCAATTACAGCTGCAAATCTTTTTAGGGATGTCTCTACCAGCTTTGCACATCTAGAGAGTAAATTTTTGCCAATTCTTCTTTGCAAAATAGTTCAAGCTCTGTCAGATTGGATGGAGAGCGTTTGTGAACAGCAATTTTCAAGTTTTGCCAGAGATTTTTCTGGATTTAGGTCTGGACTTTGACTGGGCCATTCTAACACATGAATATTCTTTGATCTAAACCATTTCATTGTAGCTCTGGCTGTATGTTTCGGGTCATTTTGCTACTGGAAGGTGAACCTCCACCCCAGTCTCAAGTCTTTTGCAGACTCTAACAGGTTTTCTTCTAAGGCCACTTTCAAGCGGCGGGTCCGTTAGCCCCAGAAGGGGTTAAAAGCGCCTGCTTAGCGCTGCTTTCAAAGCGCTTTGAAAGCAGCGCCCATTCATTTCAATGGGCAGGGGCGGTAGAGGAGCGGTGTATACACCACACCCCCGCCGCCCCAAAGATTCTACTTGCAGGACTTTTTTTCCCATCCTGCAAGCACCCCGACCAAGTGTGAAAGCCTAGTACACCCCGGTCGTAGTCAAACCAGCACTGCAGTAACACTTGGTGATGTGGCAAATCCCATAAGTGCAGTTCAAGCTGGTGAGGTGGCAAGCACAAGTAGTGTCCCGCTGCCACCAAGAAGAAGACAAACAGGCCCGTCGTGCCCATCATGCCCTTCCTGCTGCATTCGCCAATCCTAATTGGGAACCCACCACTTCTGCGGCACCCGTAATTCCCCCATTCACATCCCCAACCAAATGCAGTCGGCTGCATGAGAGGCATTTTCTTTATGCCCTCCCGAGTACCCCTACCCAACGAGCACCCCAAAAAAGATGTCGTGTCTGCAGCAAGCGCGGATTTAGGCGTGACACCCGGTATTATTGTCCCTCCTGTCCTGACAATCCTGGTCTTTGCATTGGTGAATGTTTTGAACGCTACCATGCACTAGTTATTAGCGTAGGGTACAGCATTGCACAGACTAGGCACACTTTCACAGGGTCTCCCAAGATGCCATCGCATTTTGAGAGACCCGAACCTGGAACCGGTTACAGTTATAAAAGTTAGTTACAAAAAAAAAAAAAAAGTGTAAAAAATATATATATATATATATATTTTTAAATAAAAATAATTGTTGTTTTATTGTTCTCTCTCTCTCTATTCTCTCTCTATTGTTCTGCTCTTTTTTACTGTATTCTATTCTGCAATGTTTTATTGTTATTATGTTTTATCATGTTTGCGCTTCAGGTATGCAATTTTTTATACTTTACCGTTTACTGTGTTTTATTGTTAACCATTTTTTTGTCCTCAGGTACGCCATTCACGACTTTGAGTGGTTATACCAGAATGATGCCTGCAGGTTTAGGTATCATCTTGGTATCATTCTTTTCAGTCAGCGGTCGGCTTTCATGTAAAAGCAATCCTAGCGGCTAATTAGCCTCTGGACTGCTTTTACAAGCAGTGGGAGGGAATGACCCCCCCCCCACCGTCTTCCATGTTTTTCTCTGGCTCTCCTGTCTCAACAGGGAACCTGAGAATGCAGCCGGTGATTCAGCCAGCTGACCATAGAGCTGATCAGAGACCAGAGTGGCTCCAAACATCTCTATGGCGTAAGAAACCGGAAGCTACGAGCATTTCATGACTTAGATTTCGCCGGATGTAAACAGCGCCATTGGGAAATTGGGAAAGCATTTTATCACACCGATCTTGGTGTGGTCAGATGCTTTGAGGGCAGAGGAGAGATCTAGGGTCTAATAGACCCCAATTTTTTCAAAAAGAGTATCTGTCACTACCTATTGCTATCATAGGGGATATTTACATTCCCTGATATAACAATAAAAATGATTTAAAAAAAAAAAAAAAAAAAAAGCACCCCTGCCCCCCCCTGCTTTCACGCAAAGGCGAACGCAAGCATCATATGTAAACAGAAATTGCACCATGCATGTGAGGTGTCACCGCGAACGTCAGATCGAGGGCAGTAATTTTAGCAGTAGACCTCCTCTGTAAATCTAAAGTGGTAACCTGTAAAGGCTTTCAAAAATGTATTTAGTTTGTCGCCACTGCACGTTTGTGTGCAATTTTAAAGCATGTCATGTTTGGTATCCATGTACTCGGCCTAAGATCATCTTTTTTTATTTCATCAAACATTTGGGCAATATAGTGTGTTTTAGTGCATTAAAATTTAAAAAAAGTGTGTTTTTTCCCCAAAAAATGTGTTTGAAAAATCGCTGCGCAAATACTGTGTGAAAAAAAAAATGAAACACTCACCATTTTAATCTGTATGGCATTTGCTTTAAAAAAATACATAATGTTTGGGGGTTCAAAGTAATTTTCTTGCAAAAAAAAATATTTTTTTTATGTAAACAAAAAAAGTGTCAGAAAGGGCTTTGTCTTCAAGTGGTTAGAAGAGTGGGTGATGTGTGACATAAGCTTCTAAATGTTGTTCATAAAATGCCAGGACAGTTCAAAACCCCCCCAAATGAACCCATTTTGGAAAGTAGACACCCCAACCTATTTGCTGAGTCTGAGACTGCATTTGAGTCATGTCGAGTCCATGGAATATTTTATATTGTGACACAAGTTGCGGCAAAGAGACAAAATTTTTTTCTTTTTCTTTTTTTTGCACAAAGTTGTCACTAAATGATATATTGCTCAAACATGCCATGGGAATATGTGAAATTACACCCCAAAATACATTCTGTTGCTTCTCCTGAGTACGGGAATACCACATGTGCGAGACTTTTTGGGAGCCTAGCCGTGTACGGGACCCCGAAAACCAAGCACCGCCTTCAGGCTTTCTAAGGGCGTAAATTTTTGATTTCACTCTTCACTGCCTATCACAGTTTCGGAGGCCATGGAATGCCCAGGTGGCACAAGCCCCCCCCCCCCAAATGACCCCATTTTGGAAAGTAGACACCCCAAGCTATTTGCTGAGAGATATAGTGAGTATTTTGCAGACCTCACTTTTTGTCACAAAGTTTTGAAAATTGAGAAAAGAAAAAAAAAAAATGTTTTTTCTTGTCTTTCTTTATTTTCAAAAACAAATGAGAGCTGCAAAATACTCACCATGCCTCAGCAAATAGCTTGGGGTGTCTACTTTCCAAAACGGGGTCATTTGGGGGGGGATTTGGGCCACCTGGGCATTCCATGGCCTCCGAAACTGTGATAGGCAGTGAAGAGTGAAATCAAAAATTTACACCCTTAGAAATCCTGAAGGCGGTGATTGGTTTTCGGGGCCCCGTACGCAGCTAAGCTTCCAAAAAGTCCCACACATGTGGTATCCCCATACTCAGGAGAAGCAGCTAAATGTATTTTAGGGTGCAATTCCACATATGCCCATGGCCTGTGTGAGCAATATATCATTTAGTGACAACAAAAATTATTCCATGGACTCAACATGCATCTCAGCAAGTAGCTTGGGGTGTCTACTTTCCAAAATGGGGTCATTTGGGGGGGGGGGGGTTGTGCCATCTGGGCATTTTATGGCCTTCAAAACTGTGTTAGGTAGTGAGGAATGAATATGGCCTGTGTGAGCAATATATAATTTAGTGACAACTTTTTGTAAATATTTTTTTTTTTTTTGTCATTATTCAATCACTTGGGACAAAAAAATAAATATTGAATGGGTTCAACATGACTCTCAGCAATTTCCTTGGGGTGTCTACTTTCCAAAATGGGGTCATTTGGGGGCGTTTTGTACTGCCCTGCCATTTTAACACCTCAAGAAATGACATAGACAGTCATAAACTAAAAGCTGTGTAAATTCCAGAAAATGTACCCTCGTTTGTAGACGCTATAACTTTTGCGCAAACCAATAAATATACGCTTATTGACATTTTTTTAACCAAAGACATGTGGCCGAATACATTTTGGCCTAAATGTACGACTAAAATTGAGTTTATTGGGTTTTTTTATAACAAACAGTAGAAAATATCATTTTTTTTCAAAATTTTCGGTCTTTTTCCGTTTATAGCGCAAAAAATAAAAACGGCAGAGGTGATCAAATACCATGAAAAGAAAGCTCTATTTGTGGGAAGAAAAGGACGCAAATTTCGTTTGGGTACAGCATTGCATGACCGCGCAATTAGCAGTTAAAGCGACGCAGTGCCAAATTGGAAAAAGTCCTCTGGTCCTTAGGCAGCATAATGGTCCGGGGCTGAAGTGGTTAAAGTGGGCTTGTTCACATTTAACATGTATAGGCCTAGTGTACCCTCCCACATTCGCTCCAATTCCTGAAGCATGATAGGAAATGTAGTTTGATTATAGCAAAAGAGGATATGATGCTATCACTGTTCTAACAGCTCCTCCTCCGCAGGATAGATACAGCATTTGTTTTTTTAATTACAGAGCTGACTTTCTGGAAATTCAATTCGACTTTTCTCTTCAATGGTAAGGAATTTCACAATTACAGTTTAGTGTTTTGCGTAGGGATGTACTAATGGGGGATTTTTTTGCCGACCCCAGAGTTCTGCTTCAATTTGCTGACTAAAGTTCCACTTTAATCCAGTTGTACTGTGCCTTGCAAAAGTATTCACCCCCCCCCCCCCCTTGGCTTTTTACCTATTTTGTTACATTACAGCCTTTAGCTCAATGTTTTTTTTAATCTGAATTATATGTGATGGATCAGAACACAATAGTCTAAGTTGGTGAAGTAAAATTAGAAAAATATGTACATAAAACTATTTTTCAAAAATAAAAAAAATGATAATTAGCATGTGTGTATGTATTCACTCCCTTTGTTATGAAGCCCATAAAAAACTCTGGTGCAACCAATTACCTTAAGAAGTCACATAATTAGTGAAATGATGTCCATCTGTGTGCAATCTAAGTGTCACATGATCTGTCATTACATTTACACACCTTTTTGAAAGGCCCCAGAGGCTGCAACACCTACCTAAGCAAGAGGCACCACTAACCAAACACTGCCATGAAGACCAATGAACTCTCCAAACAAGTAAGGGACAATTTTTTTGAGAAGTACGGGTTAGGTTATAAAAAAAAATATACAAATCTTTGATGATCCCTAGGAGCACCATCAAATCTATCATAACCAAATGGAAAGAACATGATACAACAGCAAACCTGCCAAGATACGGCCACACACCAAAACTCACGGACCGGGCAAGGACGGCATTAATCAGAGAGGCAGCACAGAGACTTAAGGTAACCCTGGAGGAGCTGCAGAGTTCCACAGCAGAGACTGGAGTATCTGTACATAGGACGACAATAAGCCGTACGCTCCATAGAGTTGGGCTTTATGGCAGAGCGGCCAGAAGAAAGCCATTACTTTCAGCAAAAAACAAAATGGCACATTTTGAGTTTGGGAAAAGGCATGTGGGAGACTCCCAAAATGTATGGAGGAAGGTGCTCTGGTCTGATGAGACTAAAATTGAACTTTTTGGCCATCAAAAAAAATGCTATGCCTGGCACAAACCCAACACATCACATTACCCAAAGAAAACCATCCCCACAGTGAAACATGGTGGTGGCAGCATCCTGCTGTGGGGATGTTTTTCAGCAGTCGGGACTGGGAAACTGGTCAGAGTTGAGGGAAAGATGGATGGTGCCAAATATGGGGATATTCTTGAGCAAAACCTGTACAACTGTGTGTGATTTGAGGCTAGGACAGAGGTTCACCTTCCAGCAGGACAATGACCCCAAACACACTGCTAAAGCAACACTTGAGTGGTTTAAGGAGAAACATGTAAATGTGTTGGAATGGCCTCGTCAAAGCCCAGACTTCAATCCAATAGAAAATCTGTGGCCAGACTTAAAGATTGCTGTTCACAAGCGCAAACCACCCAACTTGAAGGAGCTGGAGCAGTTTTGCAAGGAGGAATGGGCAAAAATCCCAGTGTTAAGATGTGGCAATCTCATAGAGACTTATCTAAAGGTGGCTTTACAAAAGTATTGACTTTAGGGGGTGAAGAGTTATGCACATTGACTTTTTCTGTTATTTTGTCCTATTTGTTGTTTGCTTTGCAAAAAAAAAAAGGAGAGAACATGTTTAAAGTTGTAGGCATGTTCTGTAAATGAAATGATGCAAATCCTCAAACAATCCATGTTAATTCCAGGCTGTGAGGCAACAAAACATGAAAAATGCCAAGGGGGGGGAGGGGGGTGAATACTTTTGCAAGGCACTGTATATTATTTAAAGCCTCAGCCTCACCTTTTCTGTTCCATGTGCTTGGATCTCTAAAACTCTGTGGCCTGAGGTGATTGGTACTAGGAAAGCAGCCTTTAGAGTAATATCTTCCAGAGCACAATCCTCAGTTGGTGTAAATGGAGGGGCAGTAAGAGCATTCAGTACCAACGAGAGATCCCACTTTTAGGTATTGTTGGTGGATGATTTTCTGGCTTGAAGCAGTGTCTGATTTACCCCGTTGGAGCAGCCCAATTTCTACAGCGTTTTCTGCTCAATTTTCACACCCTCAGAGTCAAATCCAAGATTTCCGGGTGGGGATGGATGAAGTTCCCCTGAGTCAGGAGGTTGTGTACTCTTGGAAGAACTATGGGCTTGGAAAGAGATAGCTGGGTCAGGATTGTGAACCCGGGTCTTTTTGGCCATTAGGCAATTATTGCTTGGATGGTCACTTTCTCCTCTTGAATATTCAAGGCTGGGCTAGAGCATCCACTCCTGTGGTATCCTGGGAAGCATACCTCGAAGAACTGGGGTGTTTTGGCGTTTAGCAGGGATGCATAGAGATCTATCTGAGGGGCACCCCACTGCTGACAGATCCACTGGAATACTCCCTGGTCCAGAGACTACTCATTGTAGTTGTCAAAATCTCTGGAAAGGAGAACCGCTAGTTGATTCTGGAAAGTTGGAATATATATGAGGTCCTGAGATTGGTCAAGTTCTTCTTTACCCAGGCTAAGATCGGGGGTACCTCGTTGGATAATGACCTAATGTGAGTTCCACCCTGGTTCTAGACATATGCCACTGCAGCTCTGTTGTCCATTTGTAACAGGAGAGAGTTCCCTCTGAGAAGGGGCGCCAGGTGGGATATAGCCATCAAGACCGCTCTCAGATCCAGAATGTTGGAAACTACATTTTCTGTGTAGAGCTGCCATCTCCCTTGAATCATCTGATCCTTGTAGTGGGTGCTCCAACCCAACTGACTTAGGTCGGATTAAGAGTGATCCAAAAAGGTGCGGCCAAGGTGGCAGTGATTTAGAATGTTTGGCGGTCTCATCCACCACCACAGAGTGGACTTCTTTTCTAGCGTTCTCAAAGCCGTCTGACAGAGATTTCCTCCTGCATCGGGATAGGAAACTCCCAGGTGACAGCAGGCCCATTTCACCATCAGAATGCAGGAAGAGAGGGATACCAGGAGACTGAGGCATTCTGATGCTGACATAAATTTGCTCACTAGTGCTCTCCTCACTTTTCCTATGATCATTGGAATTTTTCCGGTGTGAGCGATACCAATACTCTCTGGGTTTCGAACAGGGCCCCCAGATTTATAATTTTCTGTGTAGGAATGTGCTGGATTTTGGTGTAATTTATTAGTCATCCGAATATGATCAGAGTGGCCATGATTTTCTGCAAGTGGGTCTCCAGAGTTTCCTTCTCCTGAGATAGGATTAGGCTGTAGTCTAGATAAGCCCGAGGAGGGGGGGGCTAAAATTGCCACCAGAACTTTTGAAAACTGTCGATATGCTGAGGGGTAGACTTTGAAACTGCAGGTGCAGTTCACCTACTTTGAATCTTAGGAAAGGCTGGAAGTCGCAATGGATCGATATGTGTATGTAGGCATCCTGAAGGTCAATGGAGACCATCCAATCTCCCAGTTGAAACGGTCAGGATGACTGTGATGAGTGATTCCATCTTGAAATACTCTAACTGGATATTTCCGTTGAATCTCTTCAGGTCTAGTACCGGCCTCCAACTGCCCAACCTTTTGCATACCAGAAACACCGGGGAATAAAAGCCTAAGAACCTCTCCGGTGCTGAAACTGGAATACAAGCTTGCTATTGAACAAGTGTCTATAATTACTGTAGTAGAATCTCTGCCTTTTCCTTTGCTCTCGGAATTCTGATGGGCAGGAAGTAGACTGGGGTGGATGGCGCATGAACCTCCAGAAATGGACCTGCTGGATTGTGGAGACCACCCACTGATCTGAACAGACCTCGACCCAAACTTGTGCGAATGCCCTGAGGCAGGCACCCACCGGACCGGCTTAGGTGGGAAAAAAAGTCAAAAAGACTTTGGATTCTCGTGAGAGGAGGTTGTTGCCTTCTGCTTTCCCATTTTCAAAAAGGTGGCTTGTAAACCTCGTCAGCCTCTTTTGTATTTTCTCCCAGGGCGATATGTTCTGGCCGCGCTAGTTTTTTGTTGTGACGCAGCCCTTGTTTGCAAATTTTCTCCTGTTTTTGTTCTGAGGAATTAGGCCACCCTTTTCTCCTGTGACTCCACTGCAATCGGAGTCACAGGAGGAAAGGGTGGCCTAATTCCTCAGAACAAAAACAGGAGGAGAAAATTGTCCAGCTTATCATCAAACAGGGCTTTTCCATCATAGGGTATACAAAATAATGTTTGCTTGGAGGAGGGGTCTGCCAACCATGGTTTCAGCCACACTGCCCATCTCTTGGTACTAGATTATAACATGGCCCTAGCGGAGCATCTCAAAAGGTGCCAATGGCTGATTCAGATATAAAATCTACACCTACCTTTAATTCGTCCAGGGCTTTAATTATTTGGTCAAGCCCCATGTTCTGCCTGATAGCCAATTCAATGTGACCAAATAATTAAAGCCCTGGTTGAAAGGTCCAAGTTCTTGCTGCCCTGGAGACGGAGGTCAGAGCCATTGCTGGCTTGCAGGCTCCCCCACCTGCTTGATAGGCAGATCCGAGTCAATTCTTCGAGAACTTCCCTAAAAGAGACTGCGTCTTCTAATGGTAGAGTTGTGTTTTTTGCCATGTATGGGGTTTTTTTATAATGGAAATAAGCACTTTGGCCAAGTTCCATAGTGAAGGCCTTGTAGAGAGGCTCCTGTTGGTGCTGCCTGTCTGAAAGCAGCCGCCATAATGGTCCTTGAGACCTTTATATATACAGGCAGGTAATTGAGAGTACCAAGATGGCCACCACGTGTCCTCCCTTTGCTACCGGACATGCGCACAATCTGCTCGATCATGTCATACCACCCCGCCTCGGTGATGCCGAAAAAAGGCCACTGCAAATACCACCTAATTTAGGAGGAGAGAAAGAGGAGCAGTTACTCCTACATTTTCTCGAGGCTCTGGTAATGGCGGCCTGGCCATGGAAAAGCCGCCGCTAGAAATAACAACAAGGACACCAAAGGACTCCCCACCCACACCGCACAGGCAAAATTGCCTATGAATGTTGCCACAAAGCACCTACAGAGATAAAACAAAAAACTGTAGAATATCCTCACAGGGTGCTAGACCAAGTCCAGATGGAGAGGCACGGGGGGGGGGGGGATAAAACCCAGCCCCAGTGACCTCCATTTGCCCCCAAAAAGATCCACTGGAAAATGGGGCTCCCATACCTATTGGCGCATTTGGCATCCAAAGTAATGGGACTCCATATACAGGAGAACATTAATTAGGAAGGGTTAGCTTCAAAGCCTGACCCCTCCCTGTGCATACTGAATAATGGGATTCAGGAAATCCTTTGCAGCAGATGGTATATTGATCCTAGTAAATACAAAGAGTGCCCAACAAACTGGTGAAGCTCATTTATTTAAAACACATTTGTTAATAGTATTGCATAAAGTCCATAAAACATGTCTGTAGAGCTTGTGAAGTGCATCAAATCCAGAAGAAAGTGAATTACAACTGCACGCCACACCTATGTGATTAGGCTGCTTACCAGAAAAGCATAGGGCCGCTGATAAGGCAGTACAGCCAGCCCTCCTGTACTGGGCCTGGGCCCCATCAAGGCAAAGGGGGGGTCTGGGCACCTGTCGAGCAGGAGAGCCAGCTGTACTGTCCTATCACCGACACTGATCCTCTTGATGCAGTTGCAGGAACTTAAATGCTATCTCCGTTCCCGGGTGGTCCAAGTCATATTGCCTGGGCCCATCAGTTCATTCACAGGGGCCCAGGGGGCTGTTTCAAGGAGGAATTTTTTTTCCTAGATCGGCTTGCAGGCGAATTAACACCAGTTTACTCACATTTGTCAATAATGACAATAACGTTCTGGTTCCAGTTCCGGCGAAGTGATATCACCCACAGAAGCTTTCCTTTGCCGGGCTGCATGCTCAGGTAAGGCTCCATTCACACTTGTCTTGCAACTTTGGACATCAAAGTTGCATGACAAGTCGTTCCCCAAGTTTTCAATGATAACTATTCATATATCCGTGACTTAAAGTTGCAGCAACTTTAAAGTAGTCCATGCACTACATTGGTCCGACTTTCAAGCAACTTAAGGGGCCATAGACTTCAATGTTAACCCTCAGATGTTGCATGAAAGTTGTACTTGAATGTTATACAATGCAACTTGTGTGCAACAGTTGTCTATTATCACTGGTCAAAGTAGGGCTGGGAGATTTTCTTTCAAAAAAAAAAAAAAAAAAAATCTTTGATTTTCTTAAAAAAAAACTCGATTCACGATTCGAATCGTTTTTTTTTTTTTTGGACACCGCGCCGGTCCTGAGGCGCTGCGGGCATGAGTTTGTAGGCAAGGCCGCGGCTTCGGCCTAGTCCGCGGCGTCCGGCCTCGCGGACTAGGCCGAAGCCGTGGCCTCACCTAAAGGCTCCTGCCCGCAGCTCCTCAGGACCGGCGCGGTGAAAAGAAAAAAAAAAAAAAAAAAAAGGTCTAAAAATTGCTTAAATTTTGAATCGATTTGACCTCTCAACTCGATTCAAGATTTAAATCAATTTTTTCCCCATCCCTAAGTCAAAGCCAAAGTCGTATCCAAGTTGCACCCATCCAAAGTTGCAGCAGTGTTGCACCAAAGTTGCTCTCCAAAGTCGGCGCAACTTTAGGGTCGTACGAGTGTGAATGGAGCCTAGGGGTCTGGTATGGATTTGACGGAGGACTCCACGCCATTTTTTTTACATTTTGGCGTGCGGTACCCGTTCAGGTCCATACCAGACCCGAAGGATCTGGTAACGATTGGGGGATGGGGGGCCCACGCTGTTCTTTTTACCCTTTTTTTTTTTTTTGTTGCTGGCAATTCTTTTTTTTTACATTCAGCTGTCAGCGGAAAACTGCTGAGAGCTGAGGACTCATCGGTTGCCAAGGATGCGGCGGCTAGCTTCCCGGCCTGCTCCTTAGCATAAAGCTATATACAGTGTGTTTAAAGAGAAAAAAACGCATGAAATTTACATGCAAAAACGCATGTTTAAAAATCAAAATGCGCCTGAAAACCGCATCAACCGCATAGGTGTGAACCTAGTCTTAATGTCTAAAAACTTGCTGCATGTGGGTTGCCTGCAAACCATATTAAGATTCTGGTAAATCACCGTGTCCTACTAATTCCAGGAACTGGCTTTCTGAGTACATACTGATTATGTAATAGCAAACACTCAGTGAGACACTCAGATTTTATCACTGAACAAAAATCAAGATATGCTGTATTTTGCACTCCTTCACTTGAAGTGCACAATGTTATGTAAGCCTTGAACTTTTCATTGTACAACTGCACAGTGCTATGATGGTAATAGTACTAGTGTAAGTGGGTGGCAGTAGATTGTCTTTGGATTTCTTCCAAAACATAAGCCATTCTAAGAAAGACACAGAAAGTAACCAGAGAGGCTATGATTCTGTAAAAAACGTTGTGTGTTGTGTTTTCTTGGAAAGACTTAAAGTGTTACTAAACCCAGGACTCACTATATCTGGTCTCTCAAAGTACACAGAACATGGAAATGCAATTTTAGTAAATATAAACTAATAAATACCTTTTCTCATCAGCAGCTACAGAAGACTTGTGTTAAAGCTTGTAGGAGGAGTTATCATTCTCCCCTGTTTGTCCTATGAGGCTGCAGGACCCCTGACCCTCTGTCTGGACAGTGCGGATTGTGCTGATCACATGCATCCTCCCAAGAAAAAACAAAACAAAAAAACTCTCTAGCAATGCACACCAAACTGAGTATGCGCAACTTGCCCCCAAGGCTCTGTTCTATCAGCAGATGGATTGGGGACTGTGGAAAGGGGAGGAAAAAGGAAAGACAGGCTCAAAAAGTCTTTTTACACAATTCAGAGGATTAACCCCTTAGGTTCCACAGTGAGTATAACAAGCATGCTTTACTGCACATACAGACTGATGTCTGTTGTGGGTTTAGTAACATTTTAAAGTAGTGGTCAATGGATTATCGGTGTGGCCAAATATTGGGGGCCGATATTCGGATTTTTCAAATTATCGGTCAGAAACTTACCGATATTACCAGTATTGTTCAGACCTCCTCCCCCTGTCCTCGTTGCAGTTTTTGCCAATCACTGTCAGTGGTGCCGCGGGCAGTAGAAAGATGACATCTCTCACTGCCCGCCTCGCATCACCGCTGTTCTCTGCTTCCAATCTCTGACAGAGCTGCAGCCACGGGCGAGCAGAAAAATAGTTATGTCATCTTTCATCACCCCCATGTGGAAGTTTACCTGCTCTAACGTCGCTGGGAAGAGGCTGCCAGAAGTAGTGACAAGCTGCATATGGTGGCAGGTGACAGTGGCAAGTGACATGCTGCAGAGGTGTGGCAAGTGACAGTGACAAGATGCATATGGGTGGCAGGTGACAGTGGCAAGCGACACACTGCATACAGGGTGGCAGGTGACGGTGATGTACAGAATATCGGCACTTGACATCGAAAATTGATCTAAAAGGCAGCTGAAAAATCGGTATCGGACCTGAAAAAACGATATCGGTCGACTCCTTCTTTACAGTAAACCTTTCATAAATCGATGCATTTCAAACTGCACAAATAATTTTAAAAATGTCTAAGCACAGGCTACATTCACTGAAAATGTTAAAGCGATCAACAGATCCGGAAATACAGGTAGCAGAATTTATATGCCATTTTCCTGTAAGAAACATTTCACCCCATACATGATGAAAATAGTATTATTACTAGTAGTAACCCACATGGATTTATGAAGAACTGTTTTTGCCAGACCAAACTTTTACAATTCTATGAGGTGGCAAGTTGTAATTTGGATAGAGGAAGGCCTGTGGAAGCAGCTTATCTGGATTTTGCTAAGGCCTTTGATGCAATACCCCATGAACACTTAAAGAGGAGTTCCACCCAAAAATGGAACTTCCGCTTTAAGTACCCGTGACCCCCTGACATGCCACATTTGGCATGTCATTTTTTTTTGCGGGAGCGGGTATCTAGTTTTCACATGTACCCAGCTCACACTTTCTCTCCTAGCGCTGCAGCGCCGGAAGGAAGTTCATCACTCCCCCATCCCTCTCTGCAACCCAAAAGGTTGCCCGGCTATTCATAAACGCACAGCGCGTGCCAGTCTATGAAGCCACAGCCATGCGCCCACACTTGCAATGACGGCACTGCAGAGAGGAGGGGGGAGAAAAGCAAGGCTTCAGGCTGCCACATCGCTGGACCATGGGACAGGTGAGTGTCTGTTTATTAAGAGTCAGCAGCTACACTTTTTGTAGCTGCTGACTTTTAAATGAGTGGAATTCCACTTTAATTTACAGATTGATGTCCTTAGGCATTGATGACATGGTATAGAAAAAAAACGTTTTGCAGGTATGGGTCCAGAGGGTGGTGAATAATGGCAGATTTTCTGAATGGTTTGGAGTTGTAAGCAGGGTACCCCAGGGTTCGGTCCTGGGATCAATTGTGTTTACTTTGTTCATCTGTAAAATGCAGAGGTTGGAATAAGTAGTTTAATCTCGGTGTTTGCTGATGATAGAAAGCTAAGCAGGGCAATAACTTTAAAACAGAATATACAGTGCCTTGAAAATATTTTCATACCTCTTGAAATTTTCCACATTTTGTCATGCTACAACCAAAAACGTAAATGTATTTTGTTGGGATTTTATGTGATAGACCAACACAAAGTGGCACATAATTGTGAAGTGAAATGGTTTTCTAATTTTTTTACACCTAAATATCTCAACAGTGTGGCGTGCATTTGTAATCAGCCCCCTTTACTCTGAGGCTGGGTTCACACTGGTGCGACACAACAGTCGTCCTACTTTGGATCCGACTTTGCCCTGCGACATGAAGCCGGCATGTGTCCGACTTTCAATGAACGGGGATCCGACTTGGATCCCCGCCAATGCCCGGCACTGTGTTTGGTATGAATCTTTAGGGGGAACTCTGCGCCAAATTTTAAATAAAAAACCGGCATGGGTTCCCCCTCCAAGAGCATACCAGGCCCTTGGGTCTAATATGGACCTTGAGGGGAACCCCCTACGCCGAAAAAACGGCGTGGGGGGTCCCCCCCAAATCCATACCAGAACCGTACCAGGCCGCATGCCCTCAACATTAGGGGGTTGTTGCTTTGGGGGAGGGGGGCGCGCTGCGCCCCCCCACCCCAAAGCACCTTGTCCCCATGTTGATGAGGACAAGGGCCTCTTCCCGACAACCCTGGCCGTTGGTTGTCGGGGTCTGCGGGCGGGGGGGCTTATCGGAATCCAAGAGCCCCCTTTAATAAGGGGGCCCCCAGATCCCGGCCCCCCACCCTATGTGAATGAGTATGGGGTACAGCGTACCCCTACCCATTCACTTAGGGAAAAAGTGTCAATTTTAAAAAAAAAACACTACACAGATTTTTAAAGTATTTTATTAGACAGCTCCGGGGGTTCTCTTCCGACTTCGGGGGTCTCTCCGGTTCTTCTCCACGATCTCCGGATCTTCTGCCCGGCTCCTCCGCTCTCTTCTGCTCTTTTGCCGCTCTTTTGCTAAAGCGGAGGAGACCGGTCTTCGGTCTTCTGCCCTCTTCTCTTCTTCTGATGTTGACACGACGCTCTCTCCGGCTAGAATGCTCTCTGTGCGCTCTGCTCTGACTTATATAGGCGGTGACCCCGCCCCCTTATGCCGTCACAGTCCCTGGGCATGCTGGGACTATGACGGCATAAGAGGGCGTGGTCATCGAGTGATGACCACGCCCCCTAAAACGTCACAGTCCCAGCATGCCCAGGGACTGTGACGGCGTAAGGGGGCGTGGTCACCACCTATATAAGTCAGAGCGGAGCGCTCAGAGTGCATTCCAGCCCCAGAGAGCGTCGTGTCAACATCAGGAGAAGAGGGCAGAAGGCAGAAGACCGGGCTCCTTCGCTATAGCAAAAGGAGCGGCAAAAGAGCAGAAAATAGCGGAGGAGCCCGGCAGAAGATCCGGAGAGCGCGGAGAAGAACCGGAGAGACCCCCGAAGAGAAGAAGGCAGCAGACCGGGCTCCTCCGCTATAGCAAAAGAGCAGCAAAAGAGCAGAAAATAGCGGAGGAGCCCGGCAGAAGACCCGGAGAGCGCGGAGAAGAACCGGAGAGACCCCCGAAGTCGGAAGAAGACCCCCGGAGCTGTCTAATAAAATACTTTAAAAATCTGTGTAGTGTTTTTTTTTAAATTAACACTTTTTCCCTAGGTGAATGGGTAGGTGTACGCTGTATCCCATACTCATTCACATAGGGTGGGGGGCCGGGATCTGGGGGCCCCCTTATTAAAGGGGGCTCCCGGATTCCGATAAGCCCCCCCGCCCGCAGACCCCGACAACCAACGGCCAGGGTTGTCGGGAAGAGGCCCTTGTCCTCATCAACATAGGGACAAGGTGCTTTGGGGTGGGGTGGGGGGCCGCAGCGCAACAACCCCCCCATGTTGAGGGCATGCGGCCTGGTACGGTTAAGGAGGGGGGGGCACTCGCTCGTCCCCACCCCCATTCCTGTCCGGCCGGGCTGCGTGCTCGGATAAGGGTCTGGTATGGATTGGGGGGACCCCCCACGCCGTTTTTTCAGCGTGGGGGGTTCCCCTCAAGGTCCATACCAGACCCAAGGGCCTGGTATGCTCTTGGAGGGGGAACCCATGCCGGATTTTTATTTAAAATTTGGCACGGAGTTCCCCCTCAAGATCATCTGAGCACAAGTCGCGTGCCGAAATCGGATCATGCAAGACGGCGATCCGACTTTGATCCGACTTCAATGATAGTCAATAGGCTGAAGTAGGATCAAAGTCGGACCAAAAGTAGAACAGGGAGCATTTCTAAAGTCGGAACGACTTGTGTCGGACCAGTTAGGACGGCTCCCATAGGGAAACATTAAATTTCACACGTCATGCGACATGAGCTCCCAATGTCGGAGCGTTTGTCGGACCAGTGTGAACCCAGCCTGATACCCCTTAACTAAAATCTAGTGGAAACAATTGCCTTCAGAAGTCACTTAATTAGTTATTAGAGTCCACCTGTGTGTAATTTAATCTCACTATAAATACAGCTGTTCTGTGAAGCCCTTGGAGGTTTGTTAGAGAACCTTAGGGAACACATAGCATTATGAAGGCCAAAGAACACACCAGACAGGTCATAGTTACATAGTTAGTAAGGTTGAATAAAGACACCAGTCCATCCAGTTCAACCTCAACCTGAGCTCATCTATTACTACTATTTTTATTTAAGTTACCCATATAGTGCCGTCAATTTACGCAGTGCTCCACACATACATCGCACACTCACATCGGCCCCTACCCTCAAAGAGCCCACAATCCAAGGTCCCCAACTCACATTCATATACTAGGGCCAATTTTTTTGGACAGAAGCCAATTACCTACCAGCAGGTCTTTGGAGTGTGGGAGGAAAGAGTACCCAGAGAAAACCCACACAGGCACAGGGAGAACATGCAAACGACAGGCAGGTAGTGTCGAACCAGCAACCCTTTTTACTGCTAGACGAGAGTGCTACCCACTACACCACTGTGCCGCCCTGTCATGTTGTGGAGAAGCTTAAAGCTCGATTCACATCTATGCATGTTTCTTTTGAGCATTTCTGCAGTGCTTTTTACCACGATTTGCGTTTTTATACCTTTTTTTTTTTTTTTTTTTTTTTTTTTTTTTTACAGAAAATTTGTTGTAGGGCAGATTTAAAAACAAAAATCGCAGCAAAAAAAAAAAACACTACATGCTTTTCTGCAGCTTCTCCGTTAATTTTAAAAACGTAGAGGCACAAAAATGCATTGCTGTGAACATGTTCCATAGGAACCCATGTTAAAAAATGTCCTACATTTCTGCAAAAGGCAAAAAGCATGAAAAAAACGCACTGGTGTGAATGGAGCCTACAGCATGATTAGGTTATAAAAAAATATCCGAAGCTTTGAACATCTCACAAAGCACTGTTCAATTCATCATCCAAAAATGGAAAGAGTATGGCATAACTGCAAACCAACCAAGACATGATTGTCTACCTAAACTGACAGGCCGGGCAAGAAGAGCATTAATCAGAGAAACAGCCAAGAGGCCCATGGTAACTCTGGAGGAGCTGCAGAGATCCACAGCTCAGGTGGGAGAATCTGTCCACAGGACAACTATTAGTTGTGCACTTCACAAATCTGGCCTTTATGGAAAGTGGCAAGAAGAAAGCCATTGTTGAAAGAAAGCCATAAGTCCCGTTTGCAGTTTGCGAGAAGCCATGTGGGGGGCACAGCAAACATGTGGAAGAAGGTGCTCTGGTCAGATACGACCAAAATTGAACTTTTTGGCCTAAAAGCAAAACGCTATCACATTAAATCCCAATAAAATACATTTACGTCTTTGGTTGTAACTAGGGGTGCACCAAATGGGTTTTTTGGTGCCGAAACGGATAACGAAAATGAAAAATACACGAGGCCGAAAACCGAAACCGACAATGACCGATAGCAAAAATGACCGTATACATTTTTATATAACACATTGCTAATAGTATTAGCAAAATTTCCATGTGGTGCACCTCTATCAGATATGATGCAGGAGATGGTTAGAGACTGCAGACATGGTACAGGAGATGGTCAGAGACTGGGGACATGGTACAGGCGATGGTCAGAGACTGGGGACATGGTACAGGCGATGGTCAGAGACTGGGGACATGGTACAGGCGATGGTCAGAGACTGGGGACATGGTACAGGCGATGGTCAGAGACTGGGGACATGGTACAGGCGATGGTCAGAGACTGGGGACATGGTACAGGCGATGGTCAGAGACTGGGGACATGGTACAGGCGATGGTCAGAGACTGGGGACATGGTACAGGCGATGGTCAGAGACTGGGGACATGGTACAGGCGATGGTCAGAGACTGGGGACATGGTACAGGCGATGGTCAGAGACTGGGGACATGGTACAGGCGATGGTCAGAGACTGGGGACATGGTACAGGCGATGGTCAGAGACTGGGGACATGGTACAGGCGATGGTCAGAGACTGGGGACATGGTACAGGCGATGGTCAGAGACTGGGGACATGGTACAGGCGATGGTCAAAGACTGGGGACATGGTACAGGCGATGGTCAAAGACTGGGGACATGGTACAGGCGATGGTCAAAGACTGGGGACATGGTACAGGCGATGGCCAGAGACTGGGGACATGGTACAGGCGATGGCCAGAGACTGGGGACATGGTACAGGCGATGGCCAGAGACTGGGGACATGGTACAGGCGATGGCCAGAGACTGGGGACATGGTACAGGCGATGGTCAGAGACTGGGGACATGGTACAGGCGATGGTCAGAGACTGGGGACATGGTACAGGAGATGGCCAGAGACTGGGGACATGGTACAGGAGATGGCCAGAGACTGGGGACATGGTACAGGAGATGGCCAGAGACTGGGGACACGGTACAGGAGATGGCCAGAGACTGGGGACACGGTACAGGAGATGGTCAGAGACTGGGGACACGGTACAGGAGATGGTCAGAGACTGGGGATATGGTACAGGAGATGGTCAGAGACTGGGGACATGGTACAGGAGATGGTCAGAGTCAGAAAGATCCCAATCAGCTTTGATTATACCACTGCAGCGCTTTCATGTACATTTAAAAAAAAATGCAGAGTGCTGCATTTTTATGCGCCGCAAATGCACATGAAAATGCACAAACGTGACTTTGGCCGAAACCACATGAGTGTGGTGCGTTCTTTTCCCTGCCACATTTTCTATGCACGTTTTTAGACATGCTACCATTAGATCAGTATGCGTGTTTTATGAAGGCACATCAAAGAGGTGGTATGCAGGAGTTTGATGCACTTTCATGAAAACATTTACTTTTACTCTGCCATGGCATGCTGGGAGTTGTAGTGCTACCTTAAAACTTGTTGCTCCTCTTCCAGTCAGGGCATGCTGAGACCTGTAGCCCCCTCCACCATCACCTCTCCAGGCAGCCCTCGAGGTCCCAGATCTGGAGTTTGTAGAACACCTTGTTCTCCTCGGTGATGGGCTCCCCTCTGGTCCTCTCCTCTGCGCCATCTCCTCCTTCCTGCTCATGCTCTTTTTTCCCTCCTCCTTGGACAACGTCACGCCATAGTACCTTCACCCACCACTTCACTGTCTACAGCGTCCCGTTGCTAGGCAACCACGGGGGAGGAGCTGGGATGGTAGATTGGGCGGGGTGAAGACAGGGTTTTTCTGAGCAGGGAGGGAAGCTGGCGTTTCTATGATGAAGCAGGCGACGGTCAGCCCGCCCCTGGGCGGGAGTGCCCACACTAGGGCCCCTGCTAATACAAGGAGAGCAGGAGGGAGGGACACTCCCGCAATGGGCGGCACCCGGGGTGGACCTCTCCCCCTTTTCGGTATCGGACGTTTTTGTCATTCGGCCGAATGACAAAAACACCATTTTCGGCAGCCAAAAATTTCAGTGCACCACCAGTTGTAACATGACAAAATGTGGAAAATTTCAAGGGGTATGAATACTTTTTCAAGGCACTGTAGCAGCTTTACAAGAATACCTAATTAACCACTTCAGCCCGGGAATTATATACCCCCTTAATGACCAGGTCATTTTTTGCATTACTTTAACCGATTGCACGGACGTGCGACGCTGTACCCAAATAAAATTTATTTCCTTTTTTCCCCACAAATGGAGTTTTCTTTTGGTGGTATTTGATTACTTCTGCGGTTTTTATTTTTTGCGCTATAAGCAAAAAAAAAAAAGCAACAATTTTGAAGACAAAAAAAAAAAAAAAAAAACAATATTTTTTACTTTTTGCTATAATACATATCCAATTGACACATTTTGGTGACCAGTGACACCAATACAGTGATCAGTGCTATGAAAATTATTATTATTATTATACAGGATTTATATAGCGCCAACAGTTTGCGCAGCGCTTTACAACATGGGGCAGACAGTACACTTACAATACAAATCAATACAGGAGGGATCTGAGGGCCCTGCTCGTTAGAGCTTACAATCTAGAAGGGAGGGTCAAGTGGAGACAAAAAGGTAATAACTGTGGGGGATGAGCTGATGGGAAAAAAAAAAAAAAAAAGAAAATGCAATGATCACTGTATAAATGGCACTGGCAGGGAAGGAGTTAATCAAAGGGGTGATCAAAGGGTTAAGTTTTCCCTAGGGAGGTGCAAAAATGGTCTTAAAGTGGTTAAAATAGAAGGGTGGGCAGCTAAATGGCAAATGAGGTTTAACATTGAAAACTGTAAAGCACTAAAGCTAAAAATATGAATGCAAGATGTTTGTTAAGGGTAAAACCACTGGGGGAATCAAGGATGGAAAAGGATCTGGGGGTCTGGCTAGATCATAGACTCAGCAATAGCATGCAATGCCAAGCTGCAGTAAGTAAGTTCAACAGATTACTAGCATTAATTAACCACTTGCCAACCAGCCGCACAGTTATAATGCGGCAGGTCGTCTTTATTGCGTGAATCATCGTAGGTTTACGTCGCTTCATGCAATAAATACAGAGGGCCTGCAGTGCCAGAGCTAATGCACATGGCCAGCGGCCGCGATGTCCGCTGACCACCTGCGATCGCTCCTCAGAGAGCCAGAATGGGGATCTGTCAATGTAAACAAACAAATCCCGTTCTGTCAAAGGGAGTACAGAGTGATCGTCTGTTCCTAGTGATTAAGAACAGCAACCTCTCTGTATTCCTTGTCAGTCCACTCCCCCCCAGTTAGAAACACCTCCCAGGGAACACATTTAACCCCTTGATCACCCCCTAGTGTTAACCCCTTCCCTGCCAGTGTCATTTACACAGTAATCAGTGTATTTTTATAGCACTGATCGCTGTATCAATGTCACTGGTCCCCAAAAAAGTGTCCGATCTGCCGCCACAATGTCACAGACCCGCTAAAAAAAAAAAAAAAAATCATTTTTTTAAAAAATCACCGCCATTACTAGAAAAAAAAAAAAAAAAAAAAAGGATTCTAATGCAAATGCCATCAATCTACCCCTATTTTGTAGACGCTATAACTTTTGAGCAAACCAATCAATATACACTTATTTGGATTTTTTTACCAAAAATATGTAGAAGAATACATATTGGCCTAAACTGAGGAAGAAATTTGTTTCTTTACATTTTTTTTTGGATATTTATTATAGCAAAAGGTAAATTTTTTTTTTTTTTTTAAATTGTCAGTCTTTTTTTGTTCATAGCGCAAAAAATAAATACCGCAGAGGTAATCAAATACCACCAAGCTCTATTTGTAGGAAAAAAAGAACATTCGCAAAAAATGGCCTGGTCATTAGGGGGGTAAATCCTTCTGGGGCTGAAGTGGCTAAAAGGGTATTTACTCAAGAGATCAAACTAATTCTACCATTTTACAAAACTGTGGTTCGGCCACCTCCTGAGTACGTGGTTCAGTTTTGGTCACCAATCCTCAGGAAGAATGTGCCTGAACTGGAAAAAGGCAACAACGAACTTACGAGAATCGACTACAAACATTAAACTTATTCTCTAACACTGGTAGGAAACTTTTTAACCTTAGGTCTCTAAAGAAGACATCTTCTTCTGTGTTTAGCTATTCTAAGTGCGAGTGTGGATAAAGCCATGTAAACTTAGCTGGCTATGGGCTCCATTCAGAGAACCAGATCACATGTGGTATGTACTGTGGGTGTCTAGACACATTTTCCCTAAATACCGCATGCGATCCTGAAACTATCCACAAATTGCTGAAAATGCTCAGCAAATACCGCATGAACAGGCTTTAAAATGTTAATAAAGTCATATTTTATTTGTTTATTAAAATAACAAACATGTTGTTATACTTCCTTGCTTTGTGTAGTGGTTTTGCACAGAGTGGCACTGATCCTCCTCTTTTGCGGTCCCCAGCGGCGATCTTGGCTCCTCCTCTTGTTCTTATGTCCACCATAGCCAGCCGCTTGCTATGGGGAGAAGTGCAGTCAGCACGCGCCTGAATTGTGCGTCTATGGAGCCACGCTCCATAGACCTTACAGCGGGACTTAGGCCCGCCCCTCTTCCTCTTCACTGCATTTGACTGACAGCAGCAAAAGCCAATGGCTCTTGCTGCTCATTAAATGCTGTGTGAAGAGGAAATAAGGGGAGAATAGATGCAGTCGTACACAGCGCCGAAATTGCACGGGGAAACTGATTTTTTTTTTACCTTAATGCAAACAATGCATTAAGGTAAAAAAACATTTTTAGGTTTAGTAACACTTTAAACTTCATTTACAGAAGGAAATAATTAAATGCATGGGGTAATTAAGTAGTGGTCGAGGCATGCAGTATTGAAGGAATGTGTACTGGTTGTTAAGGATGCCTGCGGCCGCCAGCTCCTTGACAACCAATAACTGTCATGGTTGTTAAGGAGCGGGTGGCCGCCACGTGCTTAACAACCGATGAGTCATCAGCTATCAGTGGAGTTCCCTGCTAACAGCTGAATGTAACAAAAGGAATTACAGGCATTAAAAAAAAAAAAAAAAATAGTGCAGGAGGGGAACCCCCATGCCATTTTTTTCCTCTTTAACCACTTCCGAACCGCCGCACGCTGATATACATCCTAACGTTGAAGAGGAATATCATTGTTATGGCAGCAGCTAGCTGCCATAACCCTGGTTTCCTCTTCTTCGGCCGACGGTTCGGTTTCCGATAATAGTGGTCTCTGCGGCGGATTCACCGCGAGATCACTTTTATCAGCGGAGGGAGAGGGCCCCCCCTCCCACCACTCTCCGGTGCCCTGCGATCGGATCCTTCTCAGTGTAAGGTATGGAGGGGAAGATGGACCCCACCACTCTCCATACCATTGTAGGGCGGAAGCAATGTCAAAACGTCACTTCCGCCCATAGCTCTTAAAGGGCCATTTTTTTTTTATTTTTTTTATGACAATTTTTTTTATTGCATTTTAGTGTAAATATGAAATCTGAGGTCTTTTTGACCCCAGATCTCATATTTAAGAAGTCCTGTCATACTTTTTTTTCTATTACAAGGGATGTTTACATTTCTTGTAATAGAAATAAAAGTGACACCATTTTTTTTTTAAAGAACAGTGTAAAAATAAAAAGGTAAAATAAATAAGAAAAAAAAATTTTAACGCGCCCCGTCCAGCTGAGCTTGCATGCAGAAACGAACGCATATGTTAGTAGGTGCCCGCATATGAAAACAGTGTTAAAACCACACATGAGGCATTGCCGTGATCAGTAGAGCGAGAGCAATAAATCTAGCCCTAGACCTCCTCTGTAACTCAAAACATGCAACCTGCAGAATTTTTTTAAACGTTGCCTATAGAGATTTTTAAGGGTAAAAGTTTGTCGCCATTCCACGAGCCGGTGCAATTTTGAAGTGTGACATGTTGGGTATCAATTTACTTGGCATAACATTATCTTTCACAATCTAAAAAATAAAGTTGGGCTAACTTTACTGTTGTCTTATTTTTTAATTCAAAAAAGTGTATTTTTTCAAAAAAACTGTGCTTGTAAGACCGCTGCGCAAATACGGTGTGACAGAAAGTATTGCAACGACCGCCATTTTATTCTCTAGGGTGTTAGAAAAAAAAAAGTATAATGTTTGGGGGTTCTAAGGAATTTTCTAGCATAAAAACTGTTTTTAATTTGTAAACAAAGCTCAAAAAGGCTTGGTCCTTAAGTGGTTAAAAATGGTGCCCCCCCCCCCCCCCCCAAAAAAAAATCCATACCAGACTTATCTGAGCATGCAGCCCGGCAGGTCAGGTAATTACCCAGACCCAAAGGTAATTGTTTTTGTTAAACTCACCTGTCAGCTGGGAGCCTCTGACAGCTGATGACTCATCGCTTGTTAAGGACGTGGCGGCTGCCCCCTCGTTAACAACCATGACAGTTACTGGTTGTTAAGGACGCCGGCGGCCACCCGCTCCTTAATAATGCGGTACTACTGTTAATAAATACGTTGGCGGCCACCCGCTCCTTAACGCGGTACTACTGTTAATAAAAACGTTGGCGTTAAAGTGTCGCATGTTTTCAGTACTAAAATATCACATGCAGTATTTTAGTATTTTGCCAAAAAAACTTTTTGAAAACCTCTTAGATATCTTTCCTGAAAATTTTAAAGAAAATACTGCTTTGTGAATGGAGCCCTATATTTCTTCAGGGAGTAGGCATCCCTCCTGGTATTTTAGTGCGCCTAAGAGGTACAGGTGCAGCATTCAGCCCCATTCAGGTTCAGCCTGCCACAGACTGACAGGCTGCACCTGTTCCCCTCTAGGTTCTCTAAAATGTTAAAAAGGAACACACATCACCTAGACGTCCCCATGTGCGAGGGGACTTATGCATTTGTTTATCATAATCTCAGTTTAAATGCTCAACTTTTTCACAAGTCGACCCCAAAGGGGTTGTAAACACTCGTTTTTTGTTTGTTTTCTTTTTTTTTTTTAAAAAGGCTCTTTACCACGTGATCAGCCGTGTCCAATCACGGCTGATCACGCTGTCAATAGGAAGAGGCGTTGATCGGCTCTTCCTCACTCGCATCTGACAGACGCAAGTAGAAGAGAGCCGATCGGCGGCTCTCCTGGCAGGGGGGGTCTGCACTGATTGTTTATCAGCGCAGCCCCCCCGCAGATCACCACACTGGACCACCAGGGATCGTCACTAGGACCACCAGGGAAGGGGCAACATGTGGATGGCCAGGTATGTACCCCATGGCCATCCACATGTGCCCAGTGTGCCCAATCTGTGCCAATCAGTGCCCACAAATGGGCACCATTATGTTGCAGTGATGCCCAGCAATGCCACCCTTAGGGGCATCACTGCAAACAACTAGTGTCATCAGTGCCACCCATCAGTGTCCATCGGTGCCACCTGTCAGCGCCCATCCGTGCCCATCAGTGCCCATCAGTGCCCATCTGTGCCAACTATCAGTGCCACCCATAAGTAACCATCAATGCCACCTACGAGTGCCCATTGGTGCCACCTATGAGTGTCCATCGTTGCCGCATTCCAGTGCCACCTATCAGTGCCACCTATCAGTGCCCATCATCAGTGTCCCCTCATTGGTGCCACCTCATCGGTGCCCATCAGTGCCCGTCAGTGCAGCCATATCAGTGCCCCTCACTGAAGAAGAAAACGTACTTATTTACAAAAAGTTTTAACAGAAACAAAGAAAAACTTGTTTTTTTTTCAAAATTTTCGGTCTTTTTTTATTTGTTGCGCAAAAAATAAAAACCGCAGAGGTGATCAAATACCACCAAAAGAAAGCTCTATTTGTGGGAACAAAATGATAAAAAAATTGTTTGGGTACAGTGTAGCATGACCGCGCAATTGTCATTCAAATTGCGACAGCGATGAAAGCTGAAAATTGGCCTGGGCGGGAAGGTGTCTAAGTGCCTGGTATTGAAGTGGTTAAATCCTTCAGGAGAGGTTGAACAACGTCCCGTGTACATGAAGCCTTAGTGCCGGTTCACACAGGGGCGACTTGTCAGGCGACCTAGCCGCCTGACAAGTCGCCTCCCGTTCTGTACAATGGAACCGTTCTAATAGGAGCGACGCAAGTCGCTCCGACTTAGAAAAAGGTTCCTGTACTACTTTGGGGGCGACTTGGAGCGACTTGCATAGACTTCTATACAGAAGTCGTTTTGCAAGTCGCCATGGAAGTCGTGTGCAGGTCGCCTCCGTGAGGCGACCTGCAAGTCGTGCCGCCCCTGTGTGAACCGGGGCTTAGGGAGTTTCATCCTATTTGTCTTGTTTGCCATTATAATTCAAAGTGAAAGAAAATCCTAAAATTTTGAGTTGTCCCCAGAAAAGTAATAGAGGGGAAATCTTACATAGTGGGTAAGGATGAAAAAAGACAATAGTCCATCCAGTTCAGCCTGTGTAGGTGCATGTGTTATCAGCGTCTATAATTATTTCCCATATCCCTGTATGTTGTGTCCTTTAAGATGTACATCTAAGAGTCTTAAAAATATCCATACTCCCTGCTGCAACTATAGGGATACTAGTTCTGGTGACCTGTGGGTCCCCCATACTTCCTGTTTGGCTATGGGACAGGAAGTGAAGGGAAATGTCCACAATGGGGCACAGATGGCAAAAATAAATCTGACAGGGTTTACTACCCTTCCTTGCTCTATCGAAATTGGGAAAAAAATTTTTGCTTATATTTCTACTTGAAGCCTTATAGCTGTAGATGTACAGTGTGAGGTATAATTTATAACATGCCATCTTATCCTTCAGTAATTGCAGAACAAATTAAATAAAACGTTTACCATTGAGGCCACATTTTCAACGCGCTAGGGGGAAATCAGGGTAATAGAGAAACAAACGAAAAAAAATAAATAAATAAAATTAGAGTAGCGTTCTCCGAAACAAGTCAACCATACATGAATACCCCAAAAAAAAAATATGTCTAATGTCCCGTAATGTAATGTCTGACCCTGAGAAACGGCTAGGCATGACTTTCAAGGACACATAAGGAGTAGAAGTGAAGGGGAATCAAGACGTTCCATCCGCGGGGTCCATTTCAGCTTTTAGTGCTGTCACACTTTGAATGACAATTGCACGGTCATGACATTTTTTTGGGACAGATAGAGCTTTCTTTTGGTGGCATGTATTCAATCACTTAAGTTTTTATTTTTTGCTAAAAAATAAAGCATTTAAAATGAAAAAGTTTTGGTCGTAAAATTTTGCAAAGAAGTAATTTTTCCCCTTCACTGATGTGCACTGATAGGATGCACCAATAATCAGAACACTGAAGATCAGTGCCCAAATATCAGTGTAAACGTCCTCTGTCAGAAATGCTGGTTACTGGCTCTTCTCTCATTGCGCGCTATCACAGGAGGACTGCCAAAAAACGGCAAGTTTGTGTATAAGTGATCAGCTGTGATTTGACACAGCTGATCACATGGTAATCGGCCCTTTACAATGATCTGTGATCAGCTGAGTTTGAAAGACACAGCGATAACTGAGTGCGGAGGGTGTGGTTCTGGGAGGACATCCATGAACGCCCTTTCAGAAGTGGATGACCGCGCTGTAGCCGTCTTTTGGCTATAGCACTGTTGGGAACTTGTTAAACTAGGCTGGTCACTTTTCAAGAGAATTTTCCCCAGAGTTTAGTAAATGTTGTGAAGGTCTGCTGACTTTCATTAACCACTTGCTTACTGGGCACTTAAACCCCCCTCCTGCCCAGACCAATTTTCAGCTTTCAGCGCTGACGCACTTTGAATGACAATTGCGCAGTCATACAACACTGTACCCAAATGAAATTTTTATCATTTTCTTCCCACAAATAGAGCTTTCTTTTGGTGGTATTTAATCACAGCTGGGGTTTTTATTTTTTGCTAAACGAACAAAAAAAGATGGAAATTTTTGAAAAAAAAAAAAAATCATGTTTAATAGTTTGTTATAAAATTTTGCAAATTTTTCTCCTTCATTGATATGCGCTGATGAGGCGGCACTGGTGGGCACTGATAGGCACAGTTAAGGTGGTACTGATAGGGACAGATAAGGCGGCACTGATGGCCACTGATGGGCGCTGATGGGTGGCACGGATAGGTGGCACTGATGGGCAGTACTGATGGGCACTGATGTGGGCACTGATGGGTGGCACTGTGGGCACTGATGGGTGACGCTGGTGGGCACTGGTGCTGTGTCACATTAGATCGCCGTGAACGGGACTGATGTCCCGATCACGGCCGCCGGTGATCAGGTTTTTTTTCCTCCTCACGCTGTCAGCGCGAGGAGGAAAAATAGCCTATTACCGGCTCTGTTTACATCACATGATCAGCTGTCATTTGCTGACAGCTGATCATGTGGTAAGGGGTCGGGACCGACCCCTTACTCTGATCTGTGATCAGGCGAGTCTCAGACTCGCTGATCACCGAGCGCGCCGCGCCCTGCAGGGGGCGCGCAGGCCGCTCGTGCATGGGACGACGTCAATAGACGTAGTCCCGGCAATTTAGATCCGCGCTGTTGCCGTCATTTGGCAATGGCCCGGATCTGAAGTGGTTAACCAATTATGTGCAAGCAAAAATACTGTTTTTGATTTTTGTTTTCCTTGCATGTTATCAGGTATTTGCAAAGTGAATTTTTACTACAATTACTAAGCGAAGTGTAAATTCCCTTTCAAAGTAAACAGCTCATTTGTCTTTAGTAAATTAGCTCCATTGAGAGGGTGTCAGCAATACTGGATCCCTAGCAGAGTTCTGTGGAATACAGGCACATGCTCTTTGGCAGCAACTTTCCTTCTATATTATATCCTTGCGGCCTTAAAAATATTGTGAAAAAAAAAAAAAAAAAAAACACAAAATGGTTGAATTGTGTCAAATGTTCAGAAGTGGTGAAAACATAATAAAAAAAGAAAACTAAAGCAGTGTCACATAAGTGAATATATGGTAATCAATTAAATGACCAATATACTATGGATAGGAGATTATCAATCAACAATCCAACTAGTAGTTACCACTCCACAAACATGATCAAAATAGTATACAAATTGAATTAATAAAAATTATATAAAGTGTCCATAGAGCAAAATCAGCAAGTGTCCAAAAAACTTCATATAAAGTGATGATTACAACCCAGAAAAGAAGTGATGTGCATATGAATATATAACTTCTTCAGAGTTCCAGTATAATAGGATATCCATGCAAGATTGTGACTTGAAAGATTTACAAAGAAGATCCCAATCGCCAAGGAATGGTGTTCACCCAATGTGAGTAAGTGATCTCCTTACCAGATGCAAGGACCGCTGCGGCGGTCACACCAAACACAGGGATTAAAGTCTCCCAAAACTCATCGGTGTAAATCCCCAGCCTCTTGATCCTTAATGCAATGGCATTGAAGTCTCCAAGATTCCCCAAAGAAGGAAAGGATCGCTGCAGGGGGGAGAGAAACTAGTCCTCCATCCTGCCAGTCACAGCATCAAACAAATAGAGAACTGTCATGGATATGAACGGCAAATTATGTTTTCACCACTTCTGAACATTTGACACAATTCAACAATTTTGTGTTTTTTCACAGTATTTTTAGCGCCGCATCCACACATATTCTTTTCATGTTTTGGAGTTTGTATTAGAACTTTTTTTGATGCTGGCAGCTTTATTTGATGAAATTCAAATTCTCTTCGGTTTAAAAACAGTATTTTTTGCTTTTCCTTTTTCTAGCGCTACGTTCACCTTTTGGTTTTTATATTTTATCCTTACTACAGGTTTACTTTTCAAAGCAATAATTAAAGAGATGACTTGTTACTTTGGGCAATTCAGAAACATTTCTCCAGTCTTTACACAAAGCCCACTTTCTGTTTCCCGTTGTATAGCCATTGCTGAAGAAAGCCAGGTAATCTACAGAGGTCAGTTTGTGGGTGCTTCTCCCGTAATTTCACAACTATACCAAATCACAGGCTACACTGCAGCTGCATTCTGGAACGCAATATACTGGGACTACAAATGAAATCAGAAGTCAATAGCATGGCCCTAATAGAAAAGCCTTTAAAATATAAAAATCCCATCTTGGCATTGAATGCACCAATTACTTTTCTGTGAATGAAAGGTTGCTAACTGGCACTCTTGCATGACATAAGCAATAACTTTTTTAGAAGTTAAAAAGTGTTACTAAACCCACAATAGTAAAATCAGTCTGTATATGCAGCATAGCATGCTTGTTATACTCACTGTGGAACTTAGGAGGTTAATCCCTCTGCATTGTGTAAAAAAAAGCTGTTTTATCCTGTATGCATAGATTCTCCCCCTCCTGCACTGTCTATCTGGGGAAGACCAGCTAACAGGGCAGAGTAGCTGTCCTGCACATCCTCAGTTGTGTCTTTTATGCTGGAGAGAACAGTTACTTGTTCTCAGAGATAGCCAGGTCACATGATATTGACATCACACATGTGGGCGTGTACAGAGGCTGCAGTGGAAATCTACTCCTTCCTGAACTCTCAGCACGGGAGAAAGGATGCAGTTTATCATGTAACCGGGGTATAAAGATCATCCAAAAAGGTATATAGTGGCAGTATTTTAATGTAAAAAGAAGGTTTATAAGCTGTAGGCACTATGGGGTGCGGATGAACCATTTTCATATTACTGGGTTTAGTAACACTTTAAATACAAGACTGCAAAAGTTTCAAACCACAAACTAAAGTGGTTCTAAAGTTCCATTCCCTGCATTAAAGTAAAAAATGTCCCAGTGCTTGTTCCCCCCACCAAACATATACCCGGGTCCTCTCTCAAGTTTGCAGAAGCGCTGTTCTCTGTTCCTCATTTCACAGGACACACAGGCAGCAGTGGGAGCTATTGGCCCCTGCTGCTGTCAGTCAAATCCTGTGAGGAGGGAGCAGGAGGGCATGGCCAAGCCGTGCCATGCTTCTCTATGGACATACACATAACCTGGCTAAGGAGCACGTCTACAGGGGTGCCCCCATAGCACACAGCTTGCTACTGAAACACTTAGAAAAAAGACTAAGGGCAGCGCCGGTGGAGGAACTGCTAAAGAGGAGGTAAGGGACCGCTCTGTACAAGAACATTGAACAGAGCAGGTAATGGGTAATTGGGTAGTGACTAGGGGGGTTAAACCCCATCACATTTTTATTGCTGTTCGTGTAGCCGCTAGGCCTCATTTACACTTGTGGGGGGGGGGGGTGCAGTGAAAATGCATGGGCCGTCGGGCTCTACCCACCCAATAAGTGCAGCAGGCATGAATATGAATCGCAGGGTAGGCAGAGCCTGATGGGAAACTTTTAGACTAGTTTCCCAACAGGTCCACTTTGCCTGTGATTGAGATGACATTAGGCAGATTAGAATCCAATAGTAGATTTGGAATCCGCCCACTGCCATCCACTGTTAATCACTGGCAAGGTGCACCTAACAGGCAACTGGCCCCAGAACTCAAATTGCCTGCTGCACCTGCTGGGTGGGAGGAGCTTGATGGGGAACTCAGATTAGTTTCCCATCTGGTCTGCCTTGCCTGCGATTGATAGCGCATGGCAGTAGGCAGATTCGAAAGCCTATTAAGACTAAATAGTGGCTACAGATCCGCCCACTGGGTGAAGGTAAAGCAAGAGTAGACAGATGGGGAACTAATCTGTCCGTTCACCATCAGGCTTTGCCCGCCTCAGTACCAAAGTTCTTGGCCACGCCCCTATCAGCGTAACAGATGCAGTGACCTGGGAGGGAGGGCACTGACACTTTGGGTTATTTACTAAGGGCAAATCCACTTCTACGAGTGTAAAGTGCACTTGGGAGTTCAGCCACTGTAGATCCGAGGGGGACATGCAAGGAAAATAAAAAACAGCATTGTAGCTTGCACATGATTGAATAATAAAATCAGCAGAGCTTCCCCTCATTTCAGATCTACCCCTCAAATTTACAGCGACTGCACTTCCAAGTGCACTTTGCACTTGTAGTGCAAAGTGGATTTGCCTTTCGTAAATAACCCCCATAGTGTCTAAGAAAATGTATGCAATGGGGGTTATTTACGAAAGGCTAATCCACTTTGCACCACAAGTGCAAAAAGTGCACTTGAAATTGCACTGGAAGTGCAGTTGCTGTAAATCTGAGGGGTAGATCTGAAATGAGGGGAAGCTCTGCTGATTTTATTATCCAATCATGTGCAAGCTAAAATGCTGTATTTTTATTTTAATTGCATGCCCCTCTCAGATCTACAGCGACTGCACTTCCAAGTGCACTTTGTACTTAGTAAATAACCCCCAATGAGGTTTATTTACTAAAAGGCAAATCCACTCTGCACTACAAGTGCACTTGGAAGTGCAGTCTCTGTAGATCTGAGGAGAAGATGTGAAATGAGGGAAATTCTGATTTTATCAACCAATCATGTGCAAGCTAAAATGCTGTTTATTTTCCTTGCATGTCCCCCTCGGATCTACAGCGACTGCACTTCAAATTTCACTTGCAGTGCGCTTCCAAGTGCACTCTTAGTGCAAAGTGGATTTCCCTTTAGTAAATAACCCCCACTGGCACACAGATGGCAAAGGAAACCTTAAAAACACACACACACACACACACACACACATTTGGGAGTTAGATATATTATAAGAAAGAAAATGGCTAGGACAATAGTCAGTGTAAACCTTTTTACACACAACTATGAACATTTAGGAAACCCAACGTAAGATAGTGTTAAATGATCGTTATTATATAAATAAAACATTTGTTCTACCTTCCTAAATACATCAGAAATTTAAAAAAAAATGTAATCCCAATTCAATCAACATATTAAGGGTTACTATAGATGCCCTAACTCAATTCTTAAATGATACACCCCTTCCTAACCAATGTCACCACAAAGTTTCTAACCCACTCCCTGGTCATCTCCCGCCTCGACTACTGAGCTATCCATCATGAACGCTGCTGCCAGGCTCATCCACCTTACAAACCCGCTCGGCACCTGCTACACCCTTGTGCCAATCCCTCCATTGGCTACCACTCAACCAATGAATTCAATTCAAGATGCTATCATTAACTTACAAAGCCAACCACAACCTGGCCCCACTTACATCACTAACCTGGTCTCAAAATTCAGGATTATTCTCCAAAAATGTGCAAAAACGAAATGTAGTAAGTGATAGCAATCAAGCAGGAGCAGTTTTTATTCTTCTGTATGAAGGCTACTTCACATAATCATTGTCTGGCTGTATAAGGAGTCATAAACCGTGAAAAACAAGCATCTCTCTTGTGCCCCTGAAAGTGACAGATGTTTGCGCACAGACATACCGATCGGGGTGAAGATCCACTTTAAGTCTAATTGTGATAATGATAATGATCTTTTTAGTATGCTGAGGATGTTGGATTTAGGTTTGTGCTGAGCTTGAAGCCACTGATTACAAGCAAAGCAATATTAAAACCAATTATAAAAATAACTTACCACAAAACAATAAAAAATGATCACAAACACAACCCATTTTCCCAAGAACCTGAATTTCTGAACATCAAAACTTCATTTGAAAATCATAAACAAAGTTCAGACTTAAGCAGCTGAAAGCACTGCCAGTTTATATAAACAGTTGTGAAATGACTGCAATACAAGTGTAATGTGTCTGCTGACAGCCAAATCCAATTTGTCACAATAACTATGTCATTTAACATGCCTTAATTCAATTGTTCTTCCTTATAGAGTGCTTGACAACTGTGTACAAGAGTCTGGAGTAATAAACGCTTCCCCTCCACACACCTTCCCCCTTCTAGCCAATGGCTGACTTGTGTGTCCTCCACCAATGACAACACAGATCCTCCACTGCTCCAGCTACAGTTGGCTTCGTATTGCACTGTGTGAGGGCCAAGAAAGTGCAATCATCTGCTATCCAAGAGGGGGGGGGGGCATGATTTGCAAGCGTGCAAATTGGGGATTGTTATCAAACAAAGAGCAGCCTTAAAAGGGTCCTAGGCTAGGACCATGTGTATGGAGGTAGGTGCTGGATAAATCAGATAACAGAAGACCCATGGGAAGTCAGCTTGCAGCTATGGACCACCTGCCTGACAGCTGTTTCAAATCCTCTTATAGAGCATCAATACTGCAGACTTCACACTGATAAATTATTCAAAGCAAACAATAGCTACTCTTCCAAGCAGGTTTTAATAGTGCAAACTCACAAGTAACTTCATCCCAAAACACGTGTAATCATCGGGGTAGAAGAAATCATACTACGGATGTTAATCCAATAGTGTTTATGGCAGATCAGGGCTACTGGCACTAGTTCACAACTACTGATCACAAATCAGGGCTACTGATGCCAGTTAAAAACGACCGATTCCAGATCAAAACCTGTACGGGGTATTTTTATTTATTTAGGATATTTCAAATAGAAGAAAAAAAAAATGGACGAAATTTACTACGACTGGAGCAGTCAGAATCTGGAGTACCTGTTCATGGCAACCAGCTTCTAGCTTTCATTTTCAAAGCTTAACTGCAGCTAGACACTGATTGGTTACTATGCACGGCGCCTCCAGTTCTGGTCAACCCCCCACCATCAAATAACATATAAACCAGCATCTACCAAAAAAACTTCCTCTCCCCCGTAAACAGGCTGTGTAGATGGGGCCTGTAGTGCAGGAAGTGGCTGCTGCTGGAGAATAGGCTGTAATCGCATGTTGTGAGTGGGGAGAAGAAATGTTTCTACAGAGATCCGCTGATCATCTTGTACAAAACGCCCCCAGAGGCGTCCGATGGGAACCGTGAGTTTCAGAAGGTAAACAACAGCCACGCCCCCTACAGACCTCTCCTTCAACGTGCAGCACAGAAGCAGCAGTACATTTCCATTGCACTCAGTGACATGACGGTACATCTCGCCCCATCCACAATGCGATCTCATGCATAACATCACGTTTCCTCTCAATCCTATGTGACAGCTCCATTCCCACACTCTAGCCCGATCGCCCACTATACCCCCTTCTACGATCAGAGGCTGTAATCCTCATCAGAAAGACTGCACATGCCTGGGAGAACATCAACAACATGGACCCATGCCTCCACCCCCCCCCCCTTGTAGCGTGCCAACCAAGGGGCACCGGCAGCCGCCCTGGGAGGTGACCGATCGGGCTGGCCCGGTGCCGCAGTCATTAGTAAAAGGCACATTTTAGGGCCAGGTCCGATGGCAGGTTGATGGAAAAGTTGTTGTTTCTGGCTCTTCCCCTCCCTCTTACTCTTTTAAAATGACTGCCCAACATGCGCAATGCCTGCGCTGCACCGCAACCACCCCCCCCCCCCCAGCCATGGCACAGCCGGGGCTGCCTTTACCTTGTCGCTTGTCGGGTGTCCTCAGAGTGGAATGAGCTCAGGTTAGGAGAGGAGGAGGAGGGGAGGATCCCACGACAAGCACAGCACCACCAGCCTCGTCCACAAAGTCCAGCAGCGGCTCATCGCACACCAACTAAGTGCTTCTGTGTCCTCCGCACACACACAACATCCGGGGGGCAATGGCTGCAGATTGCTTACTCCATAGTCCTGCAATGTATGCTGCCTGGGCTCATCTGAAAGGGGGTGGGTGCTGGGAGGCTTTACTTTGCACTCAATCCTATGGCAGCAGGCTCATGCTGGAGGGCTGTGGGGTGGTTTTCTCTCCTCTGATCTCCAGGTAGGGAGGGGGTGTAACCCATGGAAGTCCCTTCACATGGAGGGGGGTCCTTTGCTTCTGCTGGCCCTGGGACCCAGATCAGGTAGATTTCGCAATGTCCTCCCACCTCCCTCTTCCAGACTTTTTTTTTAGCAGTGCCCTATTGGGCCAACCCTCCCCATCTTCGGCGATCGTCCATCTTCTGTCACTTTGTGCGATCAATACTTATGTACCTTTCACTTTGGCTCCCCCTTCCTCTATCTTGTCCTTCTAGAACTATTCCTCCCCCACCTCCCTTCTATATTTTTTTCACATACACAGCCGCCAACAAGCTGCAGTTTAGGGGCTCACAATGATTAGTGACGTACTTCGGATCTGGATTTCTCCTGCGTCAAAAAAGAGGTTTGTGAACAGAAGAGATGGATTTGGGTTGGCGAGGGGGAGGGGCCGCAACATATACGCCCCTTGCAAGTGCAAAGGAAGTCAGCCTGGACTCGGCTCCAATACTGTGTACAGCGGGCTAGGGGCTGACATCGAGCTTGTCCTACAATTGTACGCATGGTACTTTACTGCCCACAAACATCGGACATTTACTATACCATTCATGACATCGTAGTGTTAACATGATCACATACAGAAGCCTATAGCTGTCAGACGGAATCCCCCTACAGGGGGCTAAATGACGACTTCTGATTGGCTGCTCCAGAATGTAGCACATTACTTGCACAAGAACAGCCTTATGCTGCGTACACACGATTGGAATTTCCGACAACAAATGTTCGATGTAAGCTGGTTGTCGGAAATTACGACCGTGTGTAGGCTCCATCGGACATTTGCTGTCGGAATTTCCGACAACAGATGTTTGAGAGCTAGATCCCAAATTTTCTAACAACTTCACTTTGTTGTTGTAAATTCCGAGCATGTGTACACAATTACGATGCACAAAATTCCACGCATGCTCTGAATCAAGAAGAAGAGCCGCACTGGCTATTGAACTTCATTTTTCTCGGCTCGTTGTACGTCACCGCGTTCTTGGCGATCGGAATTTCCAACAACATTTGTGCGACCGTATGTATGCAAGACAAGTTTGAGCCAACATCCGTCGGAAAAAAATCCACGGTTTGGTTGTCGGAAGTTCTGTTCGTCTGTATGCGGCATTATAGTGACCAAACACACTTTACAATGTGACTATACAATCCTATTGTAATGCAACAAAAATCTGTAATATAAGAATATATAGAAACATCCCATTCAATTTGTATTTAACTACTTGCCCTCTGGAAGGTTTACCCCGCTTCATGACAAGGCCATTTTTTGCAATACGGCACTGCGTTACCGTAACTGACAATTGCACTGTCATGCGATGCTGTACCCTAATAAAATGAATGTCCCTTTTTTCCCACAAATAGAGCTTTCTTTTAGTGGTATTTGATCACCTCTGCAGTTTTTATTTTTTGCGCTACAAAGAAAAAAAGACTGACAATTTTGAAAAAAACCCCCAATATTTCTTACTTTCTGTTATAAAACATATCCAATAAAAAAATGTAAAAAATATCTAATTTCTTCATCAGTTTAGGCCAATATGTATTCTGCTACATGTTTTTGGTAAAAGAAAATCCCAATAAGTGTATATTGATTGGTTTGCCTAAAAGTTATAGCGTCTACAAACTATGGGATAGATTTATGGAATTTTATTTTTTTTCACTGGTAATGGCGATCAGCGACTTATAGCGGTACTGCCACATTGCATCGGACACTAAGTAACACTAATACAGTGATCAGTGCTAAAAATATGCACAGTCACTGTACTAATGACACTGGCAGGGAAGGGGTTAAAGCGGAGTTCCACACAAAAATGGAACTTCCGCTTTTCGGAACCCTCCCCCCCTCCGGTGTCACATTTGGCACCTTTCAGGGGGGAGGGGGCTGCAGATACCTGTCTAAGACAGGTATTTGCATCCACTTCTGGCATAGACTCCCATGGGAGTCTATGCCTCTTCCTGTCCCTCCGCGCTGTCTCCTGGGAAACACACAGGTCCCAGGAGATAGCGGGGACCAGTTACGATGCGCAGCGCGACTAGCGCATGCGCAGTAGGGAACCGGGAAGTGAAGCCGCAACGCTTCACTTCCTGATTCCCTCACCTAGGATGGCGGCGGCAGCTACCGAGAACCAAGCGGGTTATCGGCGTCGGCTGCCGACATCGCTGGACCCTGGGACAGGTAAGTGGCCATTTATTAAAAGTCAGCAGCTGCAGTATTTGTAGCTGCTGGCTTTTAATATTTTTTTTTTTTGGTGGATTTAAGTGGACTCCCCCTTTAACATCAGGGGCGATCAAAAGGTTCAATTTGTTCCTAAGCCTAGGGAGTGCTTGCTGTGTGCAGGGTGCTTTTACTGTGGGAAGGCAGAGATCTGTCTTCCTGCTTTGTAGGAACACAGCCTTCCGTTCTCGCAGAACAGCGGTCTGCCTTGTTTAGATCACCGTTCTGCCCATCTCCCGAACGATCAGTGGGTCCTGCCATACATCGCGTCTGCCGGACTCACTGATTGGCTCCCACTGTGTTCAATTACAGCGAGAGTGGGTCGCCGGTGGCTCACGTGCACGCCCCAGTCCTGAAAGTGCAGGATCATATACAGGTGAAAGTGCAGGATCACTGCCCAGGGGAGCAGCTTTGCCGCTGTATATTTACTGTATACGGTCAGCAAGAGGTTAAAGGAGAAGTTCGGGTTACGTAATTTTTTATATCTACTCATCTCAATGCTGCAGCATTAGTCTGATGCTGCAGCTGTCCAACATCATCTCAATACCATTAAACAAGAACCGATTGATCACATAACTGCTGATCACTGGGTTCTCAGACTTCCCAAAGCAGACAGCAGTGACTGTCAGTCACTGCTTTCTGCCCCTCCAGCACTCACTGAAGTACCAAGCTGGAGAGGGTGGGCACAGCTGGCTTTGGCTGTCAGCTGTGCACCAAGAGGCAGAGCCAGCTGTCAACCAGGTGGATTCCAACAATATGGTTGGGATCTTTCCAGAGCCTGGAGCTGCTGCTCTGTGACATCAGTCAACAGTTAGCTCGCTGTCAGCTGATTCTGGGTCACAGGAGAGCACAAGTAAGCGTACTTCTGTGACCCAGAAGAGAAGTATGGCCATACATCTCTATTAATGTGAAGAGCCTTATATTACATAGTTGGTTGTGGCGTGAAAGAAGGGTGTAAAATCAGATTGTATAGTGTATGGTCAGTTTAAAACCCAACACATACATTACAATCTGTTTATGCAAGCGCATTTCGTTTTACCAACACTAGATAACATGCAGTGAAATCTAAACCATTCAATTAGTAGTTGATAGATCTAAAAGTGATAGTACAAGGGCTGGCCTTCACACTGCTGTGCTGCAGTCTGGCCACAGCTCGCATGTATCCATGGGTTTAGCCTTGGTCCCATACACTTTCCATTAGGTTGTGTGTTTGCTGAAAGTGCACCAAAGATGCAGCATCCAGTACTTTTGTACCACAACGCAGCAGTATGAAGCCAGCCTAAGGCTCTGTTCATATCTTTTTAGCATGTAGGCACCCTATTCATTTCAATGGGCTTCCCTACCCACATAAACACAAGAAAAACAAAAAGTCCCGAAGCCTTTTTTTTTTAAATTGCACTGCACTGAATTGCACAGCTTCTAAAGCCGGGGGGAGGGGTGTGACATTAAAAAAAATGGCATCTTCACACATTTGCTAAAGTGCGACGCGTTTCTCTGAGTTGCCACCTCATCCCTTTAAACCCGAACACCTTAGAATTACACAGGTCCTGAGGCTAATTAAATGCAGATAAGGCACCAAGTAAGTTTAATTACCACCTTAATCAGCCACAGAACCTGTGTAATTAATATGTGTTCGGGTTTAAAGGGATGAGGTGGCAACCATATGTGTTCCTCACCTGCAGATGTTAAGCATTGCAGTTGCCAGTAGCAACTGCAACGCTCATATGCCTTGTAGACATCTACCCTGTACTGTACAGTATGGCTGAGCTCTATGAATAGCTGCCTGCCTAGAGGCTTCATGTTAGTGCACAGTACTGCTGTCTTGCATCGCCCCTCCAGCTTATTACAGGAGAACACCACAGGCAGCCATCAGTTTGCAGTAACCCACAGCAACCGGGTGTACGCTGTACTGGAAGCAGATTGGCCGAGGTGATTTTTTTTTTTAAGAACATTCAAGTAGGTGCCATTGCCACCTAACGGGCTGTATATGTAGATATGAACATGCTTCGTGCGGTCTCCCCCACCAGCAGCACACATCTCCTCTCAATTCCACGCCCAGTGAGGGATTCGGTCACCTCCAGTCTGTAAAATGACATAACGTACAGGTGTTTCCTCCCTCCCGGGACGCGCAGAGTTAAGCTGTGAGGAGATGGCGGGGGTCACAGTAAGCTCGGCTCACACGCAGTAAGAATTAGAAGACGGCGGGACTTGCACTGGGAGCGTCTCGTGCACACACTGTGGGCGGGGTCATGTTTACATGTACTTGCGGCTCCAGATTATTCCACCACATCGATGCTTTTTAGCTGCGTGTTATGAGGCTGCGAGCTGTGTGTCGGCCGCACTCCACACACCTCCTCCCCTTCCCTCCCATATTTCCCGCCTCGTTGCCTGGTCGAACGGCCCGCCTTCCGATAGCAAAGACATTATGGATGCAGCTGCCTCCCAAGCAGATAGCAGCCGACCACGCCCCCTCAACCTGACAGCACACTGCCGTTTGCCATTCTTTCAATGGGGCTGCCAAACATGGCGCCTGCGTGACGTCAGCGGTCCCCGCCCAGACAGGGTTTCAAGAACTGTGCTCTGTTTTGAACGGAGCAAAGCGGGAAATGGCTGAGGTGCGTTATTTGACGGGTGTTGTCAGCGCGTGACACTGGGAGAGTGGCAGGAAATTGTAGCTCGTTACATGGCGGTTTCTGAAACACAGTGTTATTTGAAGGATCGTGGCAAAGTTCTGGTCCTTGTTTTAAAACCGATATGTAAATATTTTTACATTGGCAATGGAAGCTGTTGTTTATAGTGTAAACAAGTGTAAGGCATACCTCCCAACTGTCTCTGATTTCGAGGGACTCTCCCACATTCAGAAACAAAGTCCCTCTGTCCCTCTTTCCTCATTTTGGTCTGATCTATATAGTTGTATATAAAATGCACTTTTTACCTTTTTTAACGTGTTTTCCTGTGCTAAACCTTTCATCCAATTTCTAAATTGCTTCATTTGTAAAAACCAAAAGCTAGTGTAAAGGAATAGTATCGGTAAAAAAACACTTGTGGTCTTAAAAGAGAAGTATGTTTTGTTTTTTTTTTGTTTTTTTTTAGTTTCCTTGTTTTAATTCATGCTTATGTGGATGCAGCATCGTTCCAAAGCCTCTACACTGAGAACAGGGAGGTTGAACACCGCCGCTCGCTCAGTTCTCACAGCTCTGTGAGCAAAGAGCTGCTGACTATCAGTCAGCAGATCTCTGCTCTGCCCCTCCTCGCTCGCTCACTGGAGCACTGAGCTGTGGAGGGGGTTGGAGTGGCTGGCTCAGGCTCTCAGCGGTTTGCTGAGAGGCTGAGATGGGTGTCGGACCAGGTATCTAGGCGGATCCCGACTCCATGGTCTTGATGACGCGGCGCTTATACCGATTCTATGATGAACGAACTGAACCCCAGTGATCCATAGGCAAAGTACAGCCAAACAAGCTTTACTTCTCCTTTGATCTATATATTTTTTTTGTACAATTCTCCTTTAAGGGGGTAGTGGCAGGGGGTGCGTCTTCTACCTACACACTTTTGCTAATAGGTGTCCCTCATTCCCAGAAAGTTGGGAGGTATGGTAAGGCCTCATGAACACAGGCAGCTTGACTCCTACAATGAAAAACAGACACTTCTGGGTGCCCAGAGTGCACACGTGCAGCATGCAGCCTACTGCTAGCAGTCTCGCAAAATCTTCAATTTGTGATACTGTGTATGTAGCATACTATTCCCCAAAGCTTTATGGGGCTATGGAGTTATTTTTAATGATATTCTCAATATGTGATTTTATATTTTATTTATTTTTTCACACTCTGAGGGTACTGCAAAGTCCCATTTCTCGCCTTTGTCCCCTGTGTGGGTTCCATTATAGGCTGAACTTTGCAATGGCTGGCAGCACTTGTATACAGGGATGCATTCCACAAGCACTGACTTTCTGCATTTGTAGCATATGGCCCTGTTTTTTGACAGGCTGCACCTGTGCCTTTGCGGGCACCAAAAAACACCAATAGGAGAATTTACTGGAATCTGGAGTAGCTGTGCATCACAACCACAAAAATAAGATTCTATATTTAATTTTCAGAGCTCAACCTCTTGCTGAGCTGCTAAAATTAGATGTACTGTGATCGGGCGGCGGCCAAGCATTGCAATGTATCAGTACGTCACAGTGCACATCCTGGTTTGGTCACGCAAATGCACACAACCCCCACACTCGTGTGATGTGATTGGACACAGCACAAGTTTGTCAGCAGATTTCAGCCAATGATTTATGATCAGCTGGGGTCAGTCACAGCACATTTTGTGTTGACAAACACACAGAACTCTGTAAGCAAATCACGATCTGTTTGTTTTTTCTTAGTAAAAGCAGCACACATTATGGCTCATGTACACAGGGCAGTTGAAAACCTTTTCTGAACCCTGGAAACTTAATAGCTGGACGCTGACGGTGGAAAATGTCATTTTTACATATCACGTTTTTTTTTAGTTTAGCAGTGGTTATGAGCGGTTGGGGTTAGAAGCATTTTTATTAAAGCTAACCTCAGGAGACTCTTCCAAATGCCCATAATGCATGAAAAACAAGTACGGTAAATTATTAACAATTTCAGAAATTCTGTGAGAAAAGAGAGAGCAGCAGAAGAGAGAGCAGTGTGCTTGTAGATAGCTGTCTTATTTTTTGTGTTTTCACTATGGATCCCATCATGAGCATGTGTGAAGAAAAGCTCCTGATGTTGCTGAGGCTCTGAAGACATCGAAAATTGCATGAGAGGACCAGAGTTTATCGCTACTGGACTCATCCATTGATGCAGGCAACAGCATGTGGTGAAATGTGTGTTTTTCAACATTTTTATATGTTCAAAATGTTTTCCCCTTTAAAAACTTGCATAAACGCAGTTTACCGCAATTACAAGCATTTGGTGTTTGAAATGAAAGTAAACTAGAGTCCTGAACACAATTTTTCTGCTTTCAAAAAAATACCTGTAACCTCACCTGCTATAAACGACTGAGTGTACAGTACATGAACACATAAGATAACATAGAGGAGAATTCAGGGGCTGCTGAAAAAAATGCCCAACTGCTCCTAAACTTCAGTTTAGCAGCTGTAGTGTACATGAGGCCTTACATTTGTTAGGCACACAGGCAGAGGCGTCATCAGGGTGTGGCTATTGGGGCTACAGCCCCGAGCCTGGGGCTAATAGCCCCGAGTCTCTTGTCCCGGTCCTAGAATGCAGGGGACAGGGGTGGACTGAGCCGTGGTAGCGCTGGCTCCAGCTCCGCCCCCCCGACTCTACTCTTGGTCACTATAGCCGCCTAGCGGCTAGCAACCAGTGACGTCACTGACCGGCATTCAAAGCGGAGGAGGATTGCACTTTCTCCTCCTCCGCGCCAGTGCTCATGGGGCCTGCCATTTCTGGACTGGAGCGGCCCTCCGGTGGCACCGTGGACCTATCAGTCCTATCCCAGCACGCTGTGACGAAGAGGAAGAAGGCGGCAATTACAATTTGGCCGCCGTGCGACATCGATCGGCGCTCGGCTCTCCTCCTCTCCTCTGGCTGCCTCACACACCAGCACCACGGCTGAGCTGCTGCTGCAGGACCTGGACACAGGTAGGTCAGTCAGTGTGTGTATGGCAGGTACCGGGTCAGTGTGTGTGGGTCAGGTAGGTCAGTGTGGGTCAGGTAGGTCAGTGTATGTAGGTCAGTGTGTGTGGGTCAGGTAGGTCAGTGTATGTCAGGTAGGTCAGTGTGGGTGGGTCAGTGTGTGTGGGTCAGGTAGGTCTGTGTATGTCAGGTAGTTCAGTGTGGGTGGGTCAGTGTATGTAGGTCAGGTAGGTCAGTGTGGGTCAGGTAGGTCAGTGTATGTAGGTCAGTATATGTCAGGTAGGTCAGTGTATGTAGGTCAGTGTATGTCAGGTAGGTAGGTCAGTGTATGTCAAGTAGGTCAGTGTGTGTGGGTCAGGTAGGTCAGTGTATGTCAGGTAGGTAGGTCAGTTTAGTGGTCAGCATTGATGGGCACTGGTAAGACAGGCAGCAACCAGCAAGTCAGCCTACCCCTGCCACACAACCACACAACCCCTCTGCCCAACCAAAAAAACCCAGCGCCACTAGAGGCCCCCCCCCCGTGCCGGCCATGGACTTCGGGCTGAAGCTCCTGGTCTTTTTGCCACCTAGCAACGCCCCTACACACAGGTAACCCCTTGATTGCCCTTTGATGTTAACCCCTTCTTAGTGCCATTAGTACAGTGTACAAGTATTATCACTGATCACTATACGAGTGTCACTAGCGATGTCAGATTGGCTGCCACACTATCAAAATCACACTATAAGTTGCATATCACTACCATTACCAGTATAGCATCTGTATGGATCAATATCTTCATCACAATCAGAACTATACTAGTATCCCCAAAATCACGGTTTGTTTTTTACCAAGGACATGTAGCAGAACACATTTTGGCCTAAATTCATAAAAAAATTTGATTTTGTTTGGATATGTTTTATAACAGAAAGTAGAAAATATTGGGGTTTTTTTGTTTTACTTTTCATAATTTTTGGTATATACAGTGGGGCAAAAAAGTATTTAGTCAGCCACCTATTGTGCAAGTTCTCCCACTCAAAAAGATGAGAGAGGCTGTAATTGGCATCATAGGTATACCTCAACTATGAGAGACAAAATGTGGAAACAAATCCAGACAATCACATTGTCTGATTTTTGAAAGAATTTATTTGCAAATTATGGTGGAAAATAAGTATTTGGTCACCTACAAACAAGCAAGATTTCTGGCTCTCACAGACCTGTATCTTCTTTTTTAAGAGGCTCATCTGTCCTCCACTCATTATCTGTATTAAGGGCACCTGTTTAAACATGTTATCAGTATAAAAGACACCTGTCCACAACCTCAAACAGTCACACTCCAAACTCCACTATGGTGAAGACCAAAGAGCTGTCGAAGGACACCAGAAATAAAATTGTAGACCTGCACCAGGCTGGGAAGACTGAATCTGCAATAGGCAAGCAGCTTGGTGTGAGGAAATCAACTGTGGGAGCAATAATTAGAAAATGGAAGACATACAAGACCACTGATAATCTCCCTCGATCTGGGGCTCCACACAAGATCTCACCCCGTGGGGTCAAAATGATCACAAGAACGGTGAGCAAAAATCCCAGAACCACACGGGGGGACCTAGTGAATGACCTGCAGAGAGCTGGGACCAATGTAACAAAGGCTAACACACTACGCCGCCAGGGACTCAGATCCTGCAGTGCCAGACGTGTCCCCCTGCTTAGTCCCAGTACATGTCCGGGCCCGTCTGAGGTTTGCTAGAGAGCATTGGATGATCCAGAAGAGGATTGGGAGAATGTCATATGGTCAGATGAAACCAAAGTAGAACTGTTCGGTAGAAACACAACTCGTGTTTGAAGGAGAGAGAATGCTGAGTTGCAACCAAAGAACACCATACCTACTGTGAAGCATGGGGGTGGCAACATCATGCTTTGGGGCTGTTTCTCTGCAAAGGGAACAGGACGACTGATCCGTGTACATGAAAGAATGAATGGGGCCATGTATTGTGAGATTTTGAGTGCAAACTTCCTCCCATCAGCAAGGACATTGAAGATAAAATGTGACTGGGTCTTTCAGCATGACAATGATCCCAAACACACCACCCGGGCAACAAAGGAGTGGCTTCGTAAGAAGCATTTCAAGGTCCTGGAGTGGCCTAGCCAGTCTCCATATCTCAATCCCATAGAAAACCTTTGGAGGGAGTTGAAAGTCTGTGTTGCCCAGCGACAGCCCCAAAACATCACTGCTCTAGAGATCTGCATGGAGGAATAGGCCAACATACCAGCAACAGTGTGTGACAACCTTGTGAAGACTTACAGAAAAAGTTTGACCTCTGTCATTGCCAACAAAGGATATATAACAAAGTAATGAGATGAACTTTTGATATTGACAAAATAACGGAAAATTTATATCAAATACCGTAATTTTCCTTTCCTGATAGGCTCCATGGCAGCATACGTGTGGGTAGGCTCCGCCTCCATAACTACCCAATAGGACCCCCTCTCCCATAAATCTTTGCTCTAGGCGGCTATCCATGTTCCGTAACTAGCCTACTCCAGACATTTTGGGAGGGACTCCTGCTGCCATGGAGCCTATCAGGAAAGGAAAATTACGGTAAGTATTTGATATAAATTTTCCGTTTTCCTGACAGGCTCCATGGCAGCATACGTGTGGGAAATAACTCGCCCAAAAATACACACGGGCGGGCAAAAATGTTTGAGCAAAGAAACCAAATTTATTTTACATTGTCAACCGACAATACTTGTAAACCAAAATTAATAGATGACAGAGCAGCAGGCTCAACACAATAATGAGAAACAAATGTGTTAATAGAAGACCAGGAAGCCGCTCTACAAATGATTTCAGGCGCGACATACCGGGAAGCTGCCCACGAGGTCGAGATACTCCTAGTCGAATGAGCTGTCACTGCCTCTGGAGGAGCCAAGCCCTTTGCCTTGTATGCCCCCTGAATGGTCTGCACAATCCAAGAAGAAATTGATCTGACCGAAGCTCGCTTCCTTTGTTTTTACCATGGAGAAGAACGAAAAGGAATTACGTTTGTCTGAATGGAGCCGTGACCTCCAGATATTGCTTTAGAGTGTGGCCTACGTCAAGAGGATGAACATCCTGATCGTCCATTGTTCTAAAAGTAGGAAGTACAATCTCTTGATTTTCATGAAAGACTGAGGTCACTTTAGGGTTTGACCCAAGCATGGGAATCAACACTACCCTATCTGGAAAGAAGGATAGGAAAGGTTCTTCTGAACCTAGATTTCTAATCTCTGACACTCTTTTAGCCGATGTCACAGCTACTAAGAAGGTGGTCTTGAGCGTGAGATCTCTCATGGAAAGAGGTTTGTCAGGATCTGATCCGAGATTGGAGAGAAAATCCAAGACAATAGGAAGGTCCCATTTGGGGAACCTGGGTCTTCTTTGAGGTTTAAGCCTGATAGCTCCTTTAAAGAATTGACGGACTAATGTGTGATTAGCCCAAGATACTCCTGTGAAGGCCGAGATGGCTGAAACTTGCACTCTTAGTGAGCTGACTGCTAAAGATAGGTCCAGCCCTGATTGGAGAAAACTTAGAATGTCCTGTACTGCTGGAGAATTACATGGATTTGACCGGGAAGACATATGATCAGAGAATTTAGACCATATCCGTTCGTATACTCTGTTCGTACTTCCCCTCCGGGCACTAAGAAGAGTTGGAATAGCTTCTTCCGGACAGCCTAGGGATTCAAGCCTTTCCCTCTCAAGAACCACACCCTGAGGTGTAGGCAAGATGGGCATGGGTGTAACGTCGAGCCTTGCGACAGTAGATCCGGCCTGAGAGGAAGGGGAACTGGGTCTTGATAACTCAGGAGTGATAACAGAGGAAACCACGGCCTGTTGGGCCAGAAAGGAATCACTGCAATGATCTCCACCTTCTCTGTTCTGAGCCTCCGGAGGAATTGCAGAATCACCGGTACCGGAGGGAAGGCATAAGCCTTCTGAAACTTCCAATGATCTGAGAGAGCATCTATCCCGTAAGCCTGAGGGTCTCTGAACCTCGAATAATATCTGGGCATTTTGTGATTGCATGGAGAAGCAAATAGATCGACCTCTGGAAGTACTCCCAGGGTCAGAAGCCACTCGAACACCTCTCTGTGGAGAGACCACTCGTTGTTGTCCATTTGCACTCTCGAGAGGAAGTCCGCCTGTACATTCTGGATCCCCGGAATGTAAACTGCCGAGATGTTGGACAAATACTTCTGAGCCCAGCTCATTATTGGCTCCACTTCCTGTAGCAGAGACCGGCTGCGAGTTCCACCTTGCTTCTTTATGTAAGCCACCGCAGTTGTATTGTCCAACCTTAGCATCACAGATGAACCTTCTATGAGATGGCGAAATGACAGGAGTGCCTGAAAGGCGGCCCTCAGCTCCAGAATGTTGGAGACAATCCCTCGAGCAGGGAAAACCCATTGGCCTTGTGCCACTTCTGAAAGGCAGTGAGCGCCCCAACCTCGATTGCTGGCATCCGAATTTAACGTGACCCATGAGATGGGCATGATTGAATGGTGATTGCGCAGATTCTTCCCTTGAAGCCACCAAAGGAGAGACATCCTCATGGATGACGTAAGGTGTATGCGCTGGACTTGGCTGGAAGAATCCCATTGCTGAAGGAACCCTCTTTGGAAGGGTCGTGTATGCCATTGGGCCCACTTCACCATAGGAATTGTAGCTGTCATTGTGCCAATTACTTTCAGGCATTGGAGAGCGGAGAGGTGAGACGACGCAAGGGCTGCGTGTATTCTGTCTCGAATCACTCCAATCTTCTCCTCTGGAAGGGAGATGGTGCCTTCCAATGTGTTGAAGTGAGCCCCTAGAAACACCAGAGATTGTGTTGGCTCTAAATGGCTCTTCACTAGATTCAGGAGCCACCCGAATTCCTGCAGGGTGGAGATGACTAAGCTCCTGTGCTCTAACAGTTGATCTTCGTTCTGAGCTAGGAGAAGTAGGTCGTCTAAATAGTGGTGGAGACGAACCCCCTTGATACGGAGTAGAGCCACAACCGACAACAGGACCTTTTGAGAAGACCCAAGGTGACGTTGTTAGGCCGAAGGGTATACATGTGAACTGCAGATGCTGATTGCCTACCGCAAAGCGGAGGAATTGTTGGAACTCTGTTGCCACTGGCACGTGAAAGTATGCATCTTTCAGATCGATTGAAATCATCCAATCTCCCAGATGTATTGAATGTTGGATCGTAATTAAAGACTCCATTTTGTGTTAAATCTATTACTGGCCTCCATGTACCGTTTTTCTTCTGTATCATGAACAGAGGAGAATACATGCCTTTGCCTTGTTCGTTTTCTGGAACGGGGACGGCTGCGCCTTGATCCAATAAACAGCTCACGTAGGTTAATAGGACCTGCTTTTTCTCTTCTGAACCTGGAAGAGATGTGGGAACAAACCTGAGTCTTGGGGTATTGCTGAAAACCCACTTGTGACCGGAGGAGACCGTCTTGATGGTCCAGTAATCTCAGATTGAGGCAGCCCAGACATGGCCGAAGTGGCGAAGATGAGCCCCCACCTGGCATGCCTGGGCGGGCCCAATCTCAAAAGGACTTTGTGGCGTCCTGGTTGCCAGAGGAACCCCCTTTTGCGGGTTTCTTGAAAGAAGACTGCCTGGATTTCCAGGATCTAGAGAACTCCCGACCAGGTCTGTAGCTGCGCGCATCCCTAGCGCAATCAGAGTTTTGTCTTCTAGGAAAACTGCGTTTCTGATTTTGTAGGCGTCTGTCTTGAGGGAGGAAACCAGACTTCCCACCTGTGGCCCGGGTTATGGCACTATCGAGCTTATTGCCAAACAATGAAGAGCCTTCAAACGGAATTCGGCACCAAGCTTGCTTGGAAGCTGGATCCGCCAACCATGGACGGAGCCATAGGGCACGACGAGCTGAAACAGCTGCCAACATAACCCGGGACATCAGGCGGATGACATCAATAGATGCCTCCCCAAGAAAGGCTGATGCCAGCCTGATCTCTTCGATAGGAGAATCCTTAGCCGTTCAGTAGAGATACCTCTTAAGAACTCTTCCACCTTATCAGACCAAGATTCCAAAGCTTTGGAGACTGCAGCTATCGCAAGTACTGGCTTACATGCCATTCCTGACGTCAGGTAGATCCTCTTTAAATCCGAATCAATTCGCCTTTCCAAAGGATCTTTAAAAGATACAGTGTCTTCCAAGGGAAGCGTTACATATCTTGCTAGTCTCATTAAAGCTTCATCCACTAATGGAGCTGATTTCAAGGTGCTTTACTTCCTCTTCCTTAAAAGGATATAGTTTCAAGACCTTTGACTGCATGGAACTTTTCTTGTCCATTTTGCTCCATTCCTCCGAAATGACTTCACCCAGCTCAGAGAGAAAAGGAAAAAACTGTCGCTCCTTATTGAGCTGCTTGAAAAACTTCCTCTGTTTTGGGGGGGAAGTAACTGGATCTTCCCACTTCAGGGCCTCTTTAACTGCCTTCACCAAAGAAGGAACTAAAGCATACTCAAACCCCACGCCAGGATCTTCCAGATCCGATTCGCTGTCTGAAACAGGAGCAGAAGGGTGACTTGGCTGGGAAGATTCCCATGTCTCATGCACAGAACCTTCACCCACTGGAGGGCATAATGGGTCTGATTGGGAATCACGGGGCTGCTGGGCCTCTCTCTCCTGTAGAGATTCTTTCACAACCCGTCTCACCATAGATTCCAAACGCTGGTCTGCACCATCCCTCTCATCTGCAGCTTTAGAGAAGCAGTGATCACAGAGAGATTTATCTGTTGGAACAGGCATCCTACATCCCCAGCATGATTTTCCTGAACTCTCTCTAGAGTGAGATGAAGGGGGGTGAGAAGGATTTTTATTGCGATGTTCAGATCTGGAAGGAGATCTATGATGGCTAGACCTGGAGGAAGATTGCCGGTGGTGTGATTTTGATGATCCACTTCCTTTATGGGAACTACGGTGTGGATCAGACCTAGTAGGGCTGTGAGGAAAGAAACACAAAGAAGATAGAGAAAGAAATCAGCTGGTGTCCTAAAATCCTACTCTCAATCCTTGTACAGGCAGAAAAGCAAAACTGCAAACATACCTGCTACAAGCGGGCTGGCCACTAGGGGGCAGTGAGGAGTCCATAGTATCAATACAATAGGAAGCTGCAGAGACAGATTCACAGATTCAGCTGACTGACAACAGACCTCCACCCCAGACAATAGAGATTGTCTTACCTTGAACCGCCGAGATAGTAGCCCCGGGAAGTCGCCGTATCCCCCACGATCATTCCCAGGGCTCTGAAAGCTTTCCACAGCTTTAAAAAGTGGCGCCCGTGACATCATCGCCGACGTCAGACGCGAGATGCTCGCGCGCATGCGCGAACCAAGCCTCGACTTCGTATTGGGTCCGCGCATGCGCAGAACGTACGCCGGTACCTGGAAGTCACAGAGAGAGCGGCTGCTGGAACGCAGAGAGCGTCAGCGCCAATCTAGGACACCAGGAAGCAGGAAAAAAACACACAGAGGTATGATACACACAAACACTGCTGCCATATGTGAATGAATGTAAAAACTTACCCCTCCATCTACGATCACCTGGCCGAGGAACGCCATCCATCACACACACACACCGGACTTGGCAGCAGATAATGGTTGCCTGAAACATTAGGCAAACAGACCGTGCGCACATAGATGAACCGATCCAATCTTCAGCGCTACTCTGCTATACACTCCATACCCTGCTTAACAGTCAGGGCCTATCGGAGGAATCTTTGGCACTCGGCATCATCGATCGTAGGGAGGTTTATCTTCAGGTAGGAGAACCAACACCTGGTCCTACGGAGAAGGACAAAAAAGGAACATGGATAGCAGCCTAGAGCAAAGATTTATGGGAGAGGGGGTCCTATTGGGTAGTCATGGAGGCGGAGCCTACCCACACGTATGCTGCCATGGAGCCTGTCAGGAAACTTATTTTCCACCATAATTTGCAAATAAATTCTTTCCAAATCAGACAATGTGATTGTCTGGATTTGTTTCCACATTTTGTCTCTCATAGTTGAGGTATACCTATGATGACAATTACAGGCCTCTTTCATCTTTTTAAGTGGGAGAACTTGTACAATTGGTGGCTGACTAAATACTTTTTTGCCCCACTGTAAATGCCATTTGCATATAGTGTTGCATGACCATGACAATTGCCAGTTCAAGTAGGATAGTGCTGAATAGCAAAAAATGCCCAGTCACCAGAGGTCAGGTGGTTAAAGTGCTACTAAACGCACACTGTTTAATTTTCATTGTCCCTTCTTTCTGTATGTGAATGATGACACAGATGATTTTTTTTTTAATGAAAATAATTACAAAGTACCTTTTTGCTAATCGATATACAGCTGTCACATGATCCAGATCTCTCTCAGCCTGTCTGCTGGAAACTATAAGCAGAAGGAGCTTCTAGTCCTCTGCTGCATGTTCAAAATACAAAAAAAAAAAAACAGACTTTGAAATACAGAGTAAAAATAAATAATATCAATAGACTGTTTAAAATTGTCACAAATCTATATTTGCAATTAAATCTTCATTTTTGGCAATAACATGGTGTCGGTAGATTTCTGACAGTCACAGCCTGTTTTATGCCCCTCCAGGCTGTGTCTTAGATTAACAAGGAGGTGAAGCCTCCATCAACCAAGATGTAATATCCTACCCCGTTGTGTTTAGCTGGTTAGTGGGCATGGAGGAGGAGGGAGGGAGTGGCCTGACATTTACCACTGTGTACGCCCACATTTGTGACTATATAGTCACATGGGCTGCTCAGATGTAATTAGGAGGAAATGTTCAGGGTAGAAAAACACTGAAAACTGGGCATGTGCACTAGCTGCTAACACTGCTAGTATGTTGCTACTCCAATGTATCTCATGCGTGCCCGCAGGTAGGGGGCGTCCCAGCTGCGATCGGATTAGTTACAGAACCGTTTAGTCTTCAGTAGGGATGAGCCGAACATGCGAACAGGCAAAAAATGTGTGCGAACACACAAACACCATTAAAGTCTATGGAATGCGAATGTGAAAAAAATTAAAAGTGCTAATTTTAAAGTCTTATATGCAAGTTATTGCCATAAAGTGTTTGGGGGCCCGGGTCCCTCCCCAGGGGACATGTATCAATGCAAAGAAAAGTTTTAAAAACGGCCCTTTTTTCAGGAGCAGTGATTTTAATAATGCTTAATGTAAAACAATAAAAATGAAATATTCCTTTAAATATCATGCCTGGGGGCGTCTCCTTAGTCTACCTGTAAAGTAGCACATCTTTCCCATGTTTATAACAGTTTAACAGCAAAATGACACTTCTAAAGGAAAAAATGTCATCCAAACTGCTCCCGGCTGTAATGTACTGTTGGATCCCGGCAACATAGATAAAAATCATTGAAAAAAACAGCACAGGTCCCCCTCAGTCCATTACCAGGCCATTTGGGTCTGGCATGAATATTAAGGGGAACCCCGCGCTAAAAATACCAAACAAAAATGGCGTGGATGTCCCCCCCAAAATCCATACGAGGCCCTTCAGGCCTGGTATGGATATTAAGGGGAACCCCGCACCAAAAAATTTTAAGAAAATGGTATGGGGCGCCCCCAGACACTATATACTCTGAACAGCAGTATATATATTATACAGACTGCACTATATACTCTGCAGAAAAATTGGGACTTAGGTGTTGGTGGTGCCAGAACACTGTAACCCCTCACAGTTACTCTTGTCGGGCGTAGGAACGGGCCCTGCTTAACTATTATTTCATACATTTTAATTACATGCCCCTGTTAAACAGGGGCAGAAAAACTGGGCCTTTGTTTTTTGTGGTGCCTGAACACTGTAAGCCCTCACAGTTACTCCTATTGGGCACAGGAACAGGCACTGCTGTTAAATATTATATAAAAACTTGTAATTACATGCCTTTGTTAAACGGGCAGAAAAATTGGGCCTTTGGTTTTGGTGGCGCCGGAACACTGTAACCTCTCACAGTTATGCCGCGTACACACGGTCGGACTTTGCAGCTACAAAAGTCGGACAGCCTGTCCGACATACTTCCGGCGTACCTTCGGCGGACTTGGGGCAGACTTTCTTACGAACGGACTTGCCCACACACGACCACACAAAAGTACGCCAGCTTAGTACGCTGTGACGTACACCAAGTCCGACGAGACTATAAAACGGAAGTTCAATAGCCCGTACGACACCCTTTGGGCTCCTTCTGCTAATCTCGTGTTTATCTCGTGTTAGTAGAAGTTTGGTGAGAGACGATTCGCGCTTGTGAGACTCGTATTTTTCAGTTCGTTTTAACTGTTGTTCAGTCTGTGCTTGTGAGGTTTGTATCTGCTTTTCAGTGCGTTTGGTCAGTTGGCATTGAGAAATCTTTGTTTTATTGGCCGCTCGTTCCTGATTTTCAGGTCGTTCTTCACAGGCCTTGCTGTTCTTCAGTGCGTTCTGTTTAGTGCGTTCTGACCAGCCGACCGTTTTGAAGCCATGTTACCTGTACGTACTCGTCGTAGAGCTCGTGCATTGTATGTGCTTGGTGCTGTAGTTTATTCTTCAGCCCAAGACCAGTCCATGAACAGGGCGAGGAGGAGTTCATGGACCAAGAATTGGTTGCTTCAGCGTGACCAGTTCTGTCACATGCCTTTGCTCCGTGAGATCCGTGAGAATAATCCTGAGGATTTCAGGAACTTTCTCCGGATGACGGACCCCGTTTTTGACCGTTTGGTGGCTTTGCTGACCCCCTATATCAGCAGGCAGGATACCTGCATGAGGCAAGCCATCACTCTGGAGCAGAGGCTGGTCGCTACCTTGCGGTATTTGGCCACAGGGAGAAGCCTGCAGGACCTTAAGTTCTCGACAGGCATCTCCCCCCAGGCTCTGGGGATCATTATCCCAGAGACCTGTTCTGCCATCATACAGGTCCTGCAGAAGGACTATATTAAGGTAAGATATTTTTCTTTTATTAGCATCACATGTTCTTTTATGTAATCTTTGATAATGTAATGTATTTCTTGCTTCAAACACTACTTCCCATCATTGCAATATAGTGTGAATGTCCCCTTTTTATCCTCACACATGCTGGGATTTTTTCCTGTTATTTTTTGTCATGCATGTATAGTTTCCTTCAATAACCTTCCCAGCATGAAGTGATGGGAACATATCCACCTAGTCTACTCATTTTGAATGTATTTTGTTGGAGTGTATTTAGTGTGCTTATAATTAGCAATTAGCTAGATTTCACAACCCCCCCCCCCCCACCTGAACTCACTCCAAATAGTGTGCTGCTAATTAGCAATTATCTAGATTTCACAACCCCCCCCCACCTGAACTCACTCCAAATAGCGTGCTGCTAATTAGCAATTAGCTAGATTTCACAACCCTCCCCCCACCTGAACTCACTCCAAATAGTGTGCTGCTAATTAGCAATTATCTAGATTTCACAACCCCCCCCCCACCTGAACTCACTCCAAATAGTGTGCTGCTAATTAGCAATTAGCTAGATTTCACAACCCCCCCCCCACCTGAACTCACTCCAAATAGTGTGCTGCTAATTAGCAATTAGCTAGATTTCACAACCCCCCCCCCACCTGAACTCACTCCAAATAGTGTGCTGCTAATTAGCAATTAGCTAGATTTCACAACCCCCCCCCCCACCTGAACTCACTCCAAATAGTGTGCTGCTAATTAGCAATTAGCTAGATTTCACAACCCCCCCACCCCCACCCTCGTTAAAATTTGCTTGAATGTTCTGTGGTGTTGATTTGTCTAAAGCAAATCTATGTTGCACTTAGCAAAATGCATGTGCACTCTACAAGTGCATTTGTTCCAGTGCTTTAGTAAATGAGCAGAAGCTCTGCTGATTTCCATCATCAAATCATATGCAAGCCTCAAAGTGTTTTCATTAATTGCCCTTGCATGTGATTGTGTACTCTTTGCAACATGAATGCCTTTTGACATTACCTCATTTACTGTAAGCTGGTTAGCAACTGCACCTGCAGAGTGCGACAACTGCAGTCTTGTAG
>JBBGZY010001167.1:5065000-5117500 GCA_037952925.1 Lithobates clamitans
ACAAATATTTACTGTACTAATATTAATGATGTTAACTGGATGTTATAATTGTCTCAAATAATTTAGCACTCCAAATTGTGTATACATATCAAATGATAGTAGTGACTAAATATGTTTGGCACCTGTTTGAAATAATTAGGGTGTCTGATTAGACTCTTTTATTAAAGAGATGTATTCACATTGAATTTGCTAGTCATGAGAAGCAAACTGTGTGTCATTGATGAACCCAAAAAAAGAAACTAAAACTATTGTCCTTTTTTTATACACAGGATGAGTCCATCCAGGAGGAATGTGGGGAAAGTGGCAGGCAGGAGGAGACCGGGCCCATGGACAGCCTGGAGGAGGCCGGATTCACCATCATCCTGGAGGAGGCTGGGCCCAGTGTCAGGCAGGAGGTGGCTGCTCCCAGTGAGGTGGCTGGGCCAAGTGAGGTGGCTGGGCCAAGTGAGGTGGCTGGGCCAAGTGAGGTGGCTGGGCCAAGTGAGGTGGCTGGGCCCAGTAGGAGCCTCACCCAATCCCAAGTGCCTCCCCTCCACCTTCCCAAAAAAAGGGCCAGGAAGGGGATGGTCACACAGGACGCGTCCCTGCGCCTCATGCAACAGGCCACCCGTTTTTTAACAAGCCCCCCCGAAGCGGAAGAAGCCTATGGCTGCTACTTAGCCAGCAGGCTTCTTCAGATGGATTGGGAGCAGCGCCTCATTTGTGAGCGCCTATTTGGGGAAACAATCCATAAGGGGCTGCAGGGCACGCTAACAAAAAACACCCAACTACATGAGGCAGCCCCCCCCCTCCTCCTCCTCCTCCTCCTCCTCCTCCTCCTCCTCCTCCTGCCACAACTGAAACACCAGAGCCACAGCCTCAAAAGAAGGCTACAGGGAAGGCTGCAGGGAAGGCTGCAGGGCAGCGTGGAGGAAAGGCTGCAGGGAAGAGAAGAAAGTGATGACCTGGGTTCAGTCTGGTCTGACAGAAGACGCAGGCTGTTGTAGGACCACAGTCTGGGGACATCTAGATCATCTGCTGGTGCTGTTGATCTCTGGGATTCTTGGACCAGATTGTGCTCCCTCTTATATGGACTCCTCAAGATCCCAATTTTCTTGTACACCGACTTTTTCCAGCGTTGACTTCCTCTTTATTTTATTTTGACCATGAATAAATGGATCTTTTTTGAGTTTAGCAAAAGACTTTATGTGTTTTCTTTTAAATCATTGATTTTACACACAATGTTAAATTAACAAGGGACAACAATCTCATTGAGTTTTAAAAAAACACACCAAAAATACATTACTAATGTTAAGAATGTTCAAGTGGTAAGTCTTGAAAAAAAAAAATATACATAAACAAACACGGTGCTTTGGGTTAACTTTATCTAAAAAATAAAAAATAATCACTAGAAAAAAAAAAAAAAGAATAATGGGTTCTTTGTGGTAACTTTACAAACCTAAAAAAAAAAAAAAAAAATAAGGGAAAAAGTATTATTAGTATGGAAACATTGTTTATAAAAAGCATACTATATCATTCATGAGATCAAAGAGAAAAATAATTCAGAAATCAGTTTGGGAGAACTCTGATTATGAACAGCAAAACACCTTCGTTCTTTAGAGCATTCGTAAAGAAGAAATAAAATGCGCTGCATTCAACGATCACAGATTTTGCAGCGTGATGAATGTGCTACCTACAATACGAACACTAGTTTTACTAGACCGAGTGCTTCCGTTTAGTTTTTGCTTATGAGCATGCGTCATTTTTTTGTCCGTAGGACTAGCATACAGACGAGCGGACTTCGGGGTCCGTCGTAGTTACGACGTAAAGATTTGAAGCATGTTTCAAATCTAAAGTACGTCGGATTTGAGGCTAAAAAAGTACGTTGAAAGTCCGAAGAAGCCCACACACGATCGGATTACCAGCCAGCTTTAGTCCGTCAGCGTCCGTTGGACTTTTGTAGACGAAAAGTCCGACCGTGTGTACGCGGCATAACTCTTGTTGGGTGCAGGAACGGGCCCTGCTTAACTATTATTTCAAAAATTGTAATTACATGCCCCTGTTAAACAGGGGTAGAAAAATTGGGCCTTGGGTGGTGGTGGTGCCACAACACTGTAACCCCTCAGAGTTACTCTTGTTGGGCGCAGGAACGGGCCCTGCTGTGAAGTATTATATCAAAAATTGTAATAACATGCCCCTGTTAAACAGGGGCCGAAAAATTGGGCCTTGGGTGGTGGTGATGGTGTCCTAAACCAAAAATATTGTTGGGAGCTAGCATCATCAAGATTGAGGAGGAATAGGATAGGCAGTCTTCAAGTGTTCCCAGATCCATAGCAAATTCAATCAGTTATATCAGCATCAGGTGCTTGATAGCTGCTGATCCAAGACTAATTAATTTTTATAAATGTGAGCCTATCAACGGAGTCTGTGGAGTCTTTGATTCGTTACAAACCCTCCAGCAGCACTGAATGTGCATTCAGAAAGCACCCTGGATGCAGGCCAGGCCAGTAGCTGGATTGCATGTTGAGCAAGTTCTGGCCAGTGGTCCATCCTCAAGAACCAGTAAACCAGTGGATGCTCTGTTGGAAAGGTCTAAGTCTGCTCTTGCCCCTAGATATTCCTGCACCATATAATGCAGACACTGGCGATGGTTGCTTGAACCGATCAGACCTTGGCGCTGAGGACTGAAAAATTGTTTAAAGGCATTGGTCAGCCGGCCATCTTCTCCATCGCTCTTCCTCTGACTGAACAAAGCCTCAGCAACACCTTGTCCAGCAAAATGAAATGGTAACCTCCCAGGGTCTGGAAATACATTACACAAACCTTTCTTCAAGGCCTCCTGAAGATGTTTCATCCTCTGCTCCCTCTGCGAAGGCAGGATGAGTTCTGCAACTTTACCCTTGTAACGTGGATCAAGAAGGGTTGCCAGCCAGTAATGATCCCTCTCCTTGATACCACGAATCCTAGGGTCCTTTTGCAGGCTTTGCAGAATCAGGGAGGCCATGCAGCGTAAGTTTGCAGAGGCATTTGATTCTGAGTCCTCTGGGTCACTAAGGATCACTACCTCATCCCAGCCACGTACAACTCCTTGGGTTTCTGGGGATGGAAAACCATCCCTTGAAGACTGCTGCTGAGTGTTATCCTCTACATCCATGCTGACACAATTCTCCTCCTCTTCTTCCTGTGTGTTTGGCGGGCCCGCATGAATGCTATCTGTATAAAGGGGGTCTTGAGAGGAAAGGAAGTCCTCCTCTTCCTCCCGCTGTTTTCCCCCAATACCCCTATCCATGATTCTACGAAGCGTGTGCTCCAGCAGGAAGACTAGAGGGACCATGTCACTGATGCATGCATTATCGCTGCTCACCATCCTTGTGGCCTCCTCAAATGGTGACAGGACAGTGCATGCATCCTTGATCAGTAGCCACTGGCATGGCAAAAAGAAGCCAAGCTCCCCTGACCCTGTCCTGGTGCCATACTCACACAGGTACTCATTGATGGCCCTCTGCTGTGTGTGCAGTCGCTGCAGCATTGCTAACATTGAGTTCCACCTGGTGAGCATGTCACAAATGAGACAGTGGGCAGGTTGCATTCCATTTGAATGTCGAGCACTGGCATTCTTCGACCGGCGGAAATGACCACAGACTTTTCTGGCCTGCTTTAGGAGATCTTGTAAGCTTGGGTACCTGGACAAGAACCGCTGAACCACCAAATTCAGGATGTGTGTCAAATATGGAACATAGGTCAAGTCTCCCTGTCGGAGGACGGAGAGAAGGTTGGTGCCATTATCGCAAACAACCATTCCTGGCTAAAGCTGGCATGGCGTCAACCACCTCTGAGCCTGCTCCTGCAGAGCTGACAGAATCTCTGCCCCAGTGTGGCTCCTGTCCCCTAGGCAGACCAACTCAAGCACCGCATGGCATCTTTTAGCCTGACTGCTTGCGTAGCCCCTTGAATGCTTGTGGAGCACTGCTGGTTCAGAGGACAAATCTGCAGAAGAGGCCATAGAGGAAGAAGAAAAGGAGGGGGTGGAGGAGAGAGTTGGCAGAACCACCACTAGCTTTTTGGAGGCGTGGTGGTGGAACAAGCTCCAACAACACTGAAACCTGTCCTGCATCCTTGCCAGCTGCCAGCAGAGCTACCCAGTGTGCCGTGAAGGAAAGGCAACGTCCCTGCCCATGCGTGCTGGACCATGAGTCAGCAGTAATATGAACCTTACTGCTGACCGCCCTGTCCAGCGAGGCCAAAACATTGTCTTCCACATGCCGGTAGAGAGCCGAAATGGCCTTCCGTGAAAATAAATGGCGTTTTGGAACCTGCCACTGTGGTACAGCACATTCCACAAAGTCACAAAAAGGGGCAGAGTCTACCAGCTGAAAAGGCAGCAGTTGCAGTGCTAGCAATTTGGCCAAGCTAGCATTTAGACGCTGAGCATGTGGATGGCTGGGACCAAATTTTTTTTTTTTATGGTTCAGCATCTGGGGTAGGGAAAATTTCATGCTGAAATCAACTGGTGGTGTACTGCTAGCAGATTGGCTGCAAGTACTTGTGACACCTATTGCTATACCTTCATTCCTCTCAGTGCAGGTTTTTGAGAGGACTGGAGGTATAGTAGGGTTTGAGACCCCAGATGAGGAGCAAAAAGTCTGCCTTTTTCTTTGCTGTTGGTCTTTCAAGTGCTGTTGCCAATGGATTGCATGGCAGGTCATCATATGTAGGGCGTTGCATGTGGTGCCCAAGCGGCTGCTGTTCTGGCCACGCTTGATCCGCTTCAGACATAGGTTGCAAACAGCAACGGTGCAATCTGCTGCACACGTGTCGAAAAAGGCCCACACTTTTAAAAGTCAGCGGGGAGTCAGCAGCGCCCTATACCTGTGGAGCTCTGCTGTGTGATACAATAGGGTGGCTGCCCCCTAGAGGACATCCTGCCTCGTTGGAGTTGTGCCTTCTCCTCCTCCTCCTCCACACTTTCCTCCTCTCTTCTCTCAGGCACCCAAGTACAGTCAGTGACCTCATCACCCCCTCCTTTCTCTTCACTGGAGCAAACTTGAAAGTATTCTGCAGCTGGGGGAACATGACTGCCAGTTTCTTGTCCTTCTGTGGCACCCCCTCTCTCTAGGCTCACGTTACTCCCTTCCTCAACCCGGGAACCAACATCGGAGCCTTTAAATCGCTGCGCAGCCTCCAGCAGCATGTAACCAACGCTGTGGTCGAATAATTCCGGGGACTTCTCTGTGTATGATGGTGGGGCTACGGAAGGAGTGACAGTGGACAAGGAGCCGTGGAATAGGTCGCTTTGGTAGCTGCGTTGGAGGGCAAACTACTCTGACCCTGGGTGACAGGAGGATAAGGACGGCTTTGTTATCCACTACACCAACTCTTCTGTATGTTGTGGCTCAACAACACGGCCAGCAGCGGAAAAAAAAGACAAGCGTGCCCCACGGCCACCTGCAGAGGATGCACCATGTCCACGACCACCACTGTTGACTGTAGACACAGAGGCTGCTTGCCCTCTTAGTAGCCTGTGAGTGTCTGCTTCTCCTTGGTGGCCTTTCGGACGATGTATTTTTTGTTTTGAAACACCACACTACACTGTATTATATACTGTGTACACCGCCTGAAGTGTATTAGAAACTATACACCACTGAATGCACTGTATGCAGAGTGTGTGTGTGTGTTTTATATATAACTATATAAAAAAATACACCGCCTGAAGTGTAATAAAAACTGTACACACTGTATTAGATACTGTGTACACTGCCTGAAGTGTATTAGAAACTATACACCACCAAATGCACTGTATATATAGGCTACACTGAATGGAGAGTGTATGTATATATACACCGCCTGAAGTGTATTATATACTGTACACTGCTGAATGCGCTATGTATGTGTGTGTGTGTGTGTGTGTGTGTATATATAATCTTAGACTGTGTATATATACAGTATCTCACAAAAGTGAGTAAACCCTTCACATTTTTTTTAGATATTGTATTATATCTTGCATGTGACAACACTGAAGAAATGACACTTTGCTACAATGTAAAGTAGTGAGTGTACAGCTTGTATAACAGTGTCAATTTGCTGTCCCCTCAAAATAACTCACACACAGCCAATAATGTCTAAACCGCTGGCAACAAAAGTGAGTACACCCCTAAGTGAAAATTTTCCAAATTGGGCTCAATTAGCCATTTTCCCTCCCCGATAAATTTGGTGTTATCGCTCTCACTCTCTCATACTGGTCACTGGAAGTTAAACATGGCACCTCGTGGCAAAGAACTCTCTGAGGATCTGTAAAAAGGAATTGTTGCTCTACATAAAGATGTTTTGGAACTACATTTCCCATAAAGCTCATGCACCCTGCAGTGTGGTTGAGCATCATGGGAATTGTAGTTCCAAAACATCTGGGGTGTCAAGGTTTGCCATCACTGGCCTAGGCTATAAGAAGATTGCCAAGACCCTGAAACTGAGCATGGTGGTCAAGACCATACAGCGATTTAACAGGACAGGTTCCACTGAGAACAGGCCTCGTCATGCTCGACCAAAGGAGTTGAGTGCACGTGCTCAGCGCCATATCCAGAGGTTGTCTTTGGGAAATAGACGTATGAGTGCTGCCAGCATTGGTGCAGAGGTTGAAGGGGTGGGGGGTCAGCCTGTCAGTGCTCAGACCATACGCTGCACACTGCATCAAGTTGATCTGCATGGCTGTCATCCCAGAAGAAAGCCTCTAATAAAGATGATGCACAAGAAAGCCCGCAAACAGTTTGCTGAAGACAGACTGAGGACATGGATTACTGAACCATATCCTGTGGTCTGATGAGACCAAGATAAACTAATTTGGCTCAGATGGTGTCAAGCATGTGTGGCGGCAACCAGGTGAGGACTACAAAGACAAGTGTGTCTTGTCTACAGTCCAGCATAGGGGAGAGAGTGTCATGGTCTGGGGATGCATGAGTGCTGCTGGTGCTGGGGAGCTACAGTTCATTGAGGGAACCATGAATGCCAATATGTACTGTGACATACTGAAGCAGCGCATGATCCCCCTCCCTTTGGAGACTGGGCCGCAGGGCAGTATTCCAATGATAACGACCAAAAACGCACCTCCAAGATGACCACTGCCTTGCTAAAGAAGCTGAGGATAAAGGTGATGGACTGGCCAAGCATGTCTCCAGACCTAAACCCTATTGATCATCTGTGGGGCATCCCCAAACAGAAGGTGGAGGACGGCAAGGTCTCTAACATCCACCATCTCTGTGATCTCATCATGAAGGAGTGTAAAAGGACTCCAGTGGCAACCTGTGAAGCTCTGGTGAACTCCATGCCTAATGCCGCGTACACACGAGTGGACTTTTCGACGGACTAGGTCTGACGGTCTTTCCGACGGACTTTGTAGCGTAGGTCCGACGGACTTACAAACGGACGGACTTGGACACACACGATCACTCCAAAAGTCCGGTGGTTTTAAACACAGTGACGTACAGCACGTACGACGGGACTAGAAAAAGGAAGTTCAAGCCCCAGTACACCACCCTTTGGGCTCCTTCTGCTAATCTCCTGTTTACGGCGTGTTAGTAGAAGTTTGGTTAGAGACGATTCGCGCTTTTCAGACTTCAGCTTATTTTGCTCGTTTTCTGCGGTTCAGTTTGTGCTTGTGAGGTTTGTATCTGGTTTTCAGTGCGTGTTGGTCAGTTCGTAACCTGTATAGCAGGCCGTTCTGGTCCACTCGTTCCTGATCTTCAGGTCGCTCTTCATAGGCCTTGTTCTTCAGTGCGATCGTTTAAGTTTGTTTGTTTGACCAGCCGACCGTTTTGAAGCCATGGTGCGTGTACGTACTCGTTCTTGAGCTCTTGCTTTGTGGGGGCTTGGTGTTGGGGTTCATACTTTGACCCAAGCCCAGTCCATGAACAGGGCGAGGAGGAGTTCATGGATGAAGAATTGGCTGCGCCAGCGTGACCAATTCTTGCACATGTCTTTGCTCCGTGAGATCCGTGAGAATAATCCTGAGGATTTCAGGAATTATCTCAGGATGACTTACCCCGTTTTTCTACGTCTGCTGGCTATGCTGACCCCTTATATCAGCAGGCAGGATACCTGCATGCGGCAAGCCATCACTGCGGAGCAGAGGACTGGGAGAAGCCTTCAGGACCTTAAGTTCTCGACAGGCATCTTCCCCCAGGCTCAGGCAGGACTCTATTAAGGTAAGTTTTATCCTTTAACATTACATTATATGTATTTAATGTTTGCTAATGTATTGTATTAATTTCATCATTACCTAATTACCATGATTGGAATATGCTGTGAATGCCCCCTTTATCTTCATGCATGCATGTTTTTTTTTTTTTTTAATCCTTTTTGCATGCAATCCTGGGCCCATATACACCTATAGCCTAGTCCCTTTAACAATGTTTATTGTCAGTTCCATTGTACTGCTTTACCCTCCCCCATCCCCTCAAATGTCTCCAAATGTAATGTGTGGTCTTCAACTAAATTAGAACCCTCCCCCACCCCCTTAAATGCCTCCAAATGTAATGTGTGGTCTTCAACTAAATTAGAACCCTCCCCCACCCCCATACAGTTTGATCAATGGGCCATCAGAGGGGGTGAGGAATCTTGTAAGTGGGCCTTAGATTTTAGATTTTTTTAAATACTACTTCTAAAAAATGTTATACTGCTGTTGTGCAAGAATGTTTTTGTGTAATCTGCTTGCAAAGTTATGTTTAAAAGTACTTATATTTTTTTTATTGTTTGGCTCCACAGTTTCCTTCCATGCCACAGGAATGGCAGACTGTGGCCTCCCAGTTCGCTGACCGTTGGGACTTTCCCAACTGTGTAGGGGCGATCGATGGAAAGCATGTTCACATTGTGCCACCACCCCATTCGGGGTCTTACTACTTTAATTATAAGGGGTTTAATAGTGTAGTATTGATGGCGGTGGTATCGGCACAATATGATTTTATGTACGTAGATGTGGGGAAGAATAGCAGGATGGAGGAGTCTTCAGCCAGACCAAGTTGTGCCAGCGCCTCCAGACTGGTTGCCTGGGATTGCCACCTGATGCCGAGAACGTTGAGGGACTCCCCTCTGTATTCATCACAGATGAAGCCTTCAGTCTTGGCGAGCACCTCATGAGGCCGTTCCCCCAAAGGACCCTCACCCTGGAGAGGAGGGTATTTAACTACCAGCTGGCCAGAGCGAGAAAAGTTGTGGAGAATGCCTTCGGGATTATGACCAGCCGTTTCCATTTGTTTCTCTCAGCCATCAATATGGCGGACTATAAAATAAATCCTATCATAATGTCTTGTTGTGTACTACATAATTTTTTAAGAAGACATTCACAAACCTATATAACTTCTGTTGAGCCTGAGGCCGGACTTAGTGCAGAATCTGTACTTGCAGCCCTGGATACTTGGCCGTACTGGCTTGGCCCCCCAAACCGCCCGTCAAGTGCGGGACAGATATGTCAATTATTTTAATGGTAGGGGGGCCATTGCAATGCCAGAACATATTTAAACTTTAAAAAAAAATTTAAAAATGTATTTACGATAAAATCTTTTGTTTTTATTCTTGTTTGCTTTTATTTTTGTCTGTCTCCTAGGTTCTCCTAGTGCACTTGTAGTGCCAAGTGCATTTCCCTTTAGTAAATAAGGCCCTTTGTCAGTGTAAACACAAAATGAATTCCTAAACTGGTACTGAGTATTGAAAGAAGAAGCCAAACACATTGTTGTCGCTTAAAATTTTTAATGTGCGCACATTCAAACATGTGCATTTTTGTAAAACGTCATTCCAATTTTTCTTTATTTTTCTTGTTTTTTTCTTTTTTACTCAATATAATTTTTTTTTTATTTTGGGTAACTATATTAAAAAAAAATTGGGGGGAATTTTCTGCATAATTTGTGAAATATTTTTATTTTATAAAATGTTTTGGGTTAAAACAGGGTTTTTCACACACAAAAAAAGACACAACTCTGGAACTTACAAAGTTCAACATGTAATAAAATGTGCTAGTGATGTAACCAATGTAAAAGCCAAATTTTGCAGATGCACACAAATTGGGAGTCCAAATGGGTAATGTCAACATGTGCTATCTCCCATCATGGGGGATCAATGGACGTGTTTTGTGGGTGTAATCCCTTCTTCTCACAAACTAGCATTATGAGGAAGGGGTTGCAAACACAAAACACGTACATTGAGATCCCCTGGTGGCAGATAGCACATGTTGACACACCGTGTGCATCTGCAAAATTTGGCTTTTACTATTATACAACTAGAAAAACATAACAATGTTCACATTTCAAACTGAAATGAAGAACATGATTGATGTTTTAGGGAAAAAGTGATTATATTCTCCCCAAAACATCAATCATGTTCTTCATTTCCTGTTGCATGCTGTCCAGCCAATTTTTAAGGCTGTCTAGTTGATTGCACATTGCATCAATGTGGCCATTGCAGACCATTATCTGCCCAAAAAGTCTTTGTGAACTGTCTGTGCTAAATGGGTCCACCGCTTAGCCTTCCACAACCAGAACATCACCTAAAATTTGAGGAAAAATATGTATTTAGAAATATGCAGGCATAAATAGATTACCTTAAGCTGGGGTGTCAGACATTCACCTGGTGGGGTGCAAATCTCGCCGACTTCCTGCACCTCTCCTTCCTCAAGATCCTTGGGTGGGCTTGGGCTAATTAACCAATCAGACTGGTAAGTTTGGGGGGTCCTGGGATCCTCTGACTGTTGTCTGAGTCTTTTCTGCCCTATGAGAATTAAAAAAAAGGTATACTTAGCACACTGATATTAGAGTACAGATATAGGAATATGAAATCTTGCCTTGAAGTGGTGTACAATTGTCTGTTTGTGAAAAGATACAATTTTAAGACATGATTAAAATTCCCTTTTAACCAAACTGCAATATTTACCTTTTTTGGCCAAGTTTCACAGATGGAGGCACCTCAAGTATTCCCTGGAGCCCCTGTGGGGATTACCCTAAAAAAAAAAATTCTGGTGTCCCACAGTACACTAGTGCTCCTGAGTCCAGATGTGGAAACAGCTGCCGTGTCCTGTCCTTTCATTACACTGAATCATTTTTTCAAAGCATTCCAGTTTCAAACACATCTACACAACAATATCCTGAACTTCTTTTAATAAGAGAAATTATCAAGACCAAAATGTAGGTAGAGCCCTGTACCATCGTATTTCTTGGCAAACGAACGACATTTAGTTAGAATCATATGTATTTTCAAAAGAACGATATTTACGAACGATCGCATCGTTCAACAGTATAAACAAAAAGCTTTTATGGATCAGCATTAGGGATGAGCTTTGTGTTCGAGTCGAACCCATGTTCGACTCGAACATCGTCTGTTCGATCGTTCACCGAATTGCAAACCATATGGGCCGTTCGCGCCAAATTCGTGTGGCGCGTCACGGCCCATAATTTACTGCAGCATTGCAGTGCATTGCCGGCTGATTGGCCAAGCATGCACTATGACCCACATGCTTGGCCAATCACAGCGCCGTCTGAACAGAGAGCCGTAATTGGCCAAAGCCAAGGAGGCTTTGGCCAATTATGGCTCAGGGGATTTAGTACACGCCCCACACTATATAAGGCCGCCTGCACGGCTGCCCTGTGTAGTGTGTGTTCCGGCGTTGAAAGAGACAGTGTCATTTGATTTAAGTTAGATAGATTAGGCAGGACAGTCAGTGAGTTAGCTGCACTTACAGTGTATTGTGTATATATATATATGCATCCCAGGTGTTGTGTGTGTGTGTGTATGTATATGTATATATATATATATATATATATATATATATATATATATGTATATATATATATACACACTGTATTCAGTTTAGCTAGATCCGTTCCTGTTATCTTCCTACTGACAGGCAGGCTTGTCTTGTTACAGTATTTACAGCTACCTGAAGAAAATTGCTGGTGTTCTTTTGATCCTATTAGTACCACAGTCAGGCAGCTAGACTATTTACAGTTAGTGTAGTGCATCCTCCTCACAGTGTTCAGTTAAAGCTACAAGTTAGTTTAGTGTGACCCCTGCACAGTGTTCAGCTAAAACTACAAGTTAGTGTAGTGCGTCCTCCTCACAGTGTTCAGCTAAAGCTACAAGTTAGTTTAGTGTGACCTCTGCACAGTGTTCAGCTAAAGCTACAAGTTAGGGTTGTGCATCCTCCTCACAGTGTTCAGCTAAAGCTACAAGTTAGTGTAGTGCATCCTCCTCACAGTGTTCAGCTAAAACTACAAGTTAGTGTAGTGCGACCTCTGCACAGTGTTCAGCTAAAGCTACAGGTTAGTGTAGTGCGTCCTCCTCACAGTGTTCAGCTAAAACTACAAGTTAGTGTAGTGCGACCTCTGCACAGTGTTCATCTAAAGCTACAAGTTAGTGTAGTGCGTCCTCTGAACAGTGTTCAGCTAAAGCTACAAGTTAGTGTAGTGCGTCCTCTGAACAGTGTTCAGCTAAAACTACAAGTTAGTGTAGTGCGAGCTCTGCACAGTGTTCAGCTAAAGCTACCTGTAGAAGGTTGGTGGTGTTTTCCTGATCCTATCACTACCGCAGGCAGCTAAATAAGCTACAAGTTAGTTTTTTGCGAGCTCTGCACAGTGTTCACCTAAAGCTACCTGTAGAAGGTTGGTGGTGTTTTCCTGATCCTATCACTACTGCAGGCAGCTAAATAAGCTACAAGTTAGTTTTTTGCGAGCTCTGCACAGTGTTCAGCTAAAGCTACCCGTAGAAGGTTGGTGGTGTTTTCCTGATCCTATCACTACCGCAGGCAGCTAAATAAGCTACAAGTTAGTGTAGTGCGTCCTCCTCACAGTGTTCAGCTAAAACTACAAGTTAGTGTAGTGTTCAGCTAAAACTACAAGTTATGGTAGTGCATCCTCCTCACAGTGTTCAGCTAAAGCTACAAGTTAGTGTAGTACGACTTCTGCAAAGTGTTCAGCTAAAGCTACAAGTTAGTGTAGTGCGTCCTCCTCACAGTGTTCAGCTAAAACTACAAGTTAGTGTAGTGCGACCTCTGCACAGTGTTCAGCTAAAGCTACAAGTTAGTGTAGTGCGTCCTCTGAACAGTGTTCAGCTAAAACTACAAGTTAGTGTAGTGCGACCTCTGCACAGTGTTCAGCTAAAGCTGCAAGTTAGTGTAGTGCGTCCTTCTCACAGTGTTCAGCTAAAACTACAAGTTAGTGTAGTGCGACCTCTGCACAGTGTTCAGCTAAAGCTACAAGTTAGTGTAGTGCGTCCTCTGAACAGTGTTCAGCTAAAGCTACAAGTTAGTGTAGTGCGTCCTCTGAACAGTGTTCAGCTAAAACTACAAGTTAGTGTAGTGCGAGCTCTGCACAGTGTTCAGCTAAAGCTACCTGTAGAAGGTTGGTGGTGTTTTCCTGATACTATCACTACCGCAGGCAGCTAAATAAGCTACAAGTTAGTTTTTTGCGAGCTCTGCACAGTGTTCACCTAAAGCTACCTGTAGAAGGTTGGTGGTGTTTTCCTGATCCTATCACTACCGCAGGCAGCAAAATAAGCTACAAGTTAGTTTTTTGCGAGCTCTGCACAGTGTTCAGCTAAAGCTACCTGTAGAAGGTTGGTGGTGTTTTCCTGATCCTATCACTACCGCAGGCAGCAAAATAAGCTACAAGTTAGTTTTTTGCGAGCTCTGTACAGTGTTCAGCTAAAGCTACCTGTAGAAGGTTGGTGGTGTTCTCATACTACAGGCAGGCAGTTGATTTTGCTAGCTGCAGTATCAGTATATATATATATATATATATATATCCCAGGTTAGTGCAGCTACAGACCATTAGTATGTCTGGAAGGCCAACAAGGAGAGGCAGACAGTCACAAGCCAATAAAAGAGGGCAAGCAGGCTCTGTGTCTAGAGGCAACAGTGCTGGTCGTGGAGACAGTGCATCCTCATCAGCACATGGCCGTGGGACACGCTTGGCCTTTTTTTCGGCAGCTGGCCGTGTTGACCTGCAACATGCGGAAGACTTGGTCGAGTGGATGACCAAGTCGTCCTCATCCTCCTCATCCTCTCACCCATGCTCAGGGTACAGCAATCTGGCAGTCATGCTCCCCCTGCTGCAGCATACTGCCAGGTTTGCTCCAGTGATGAGGAAGGAGGGGATGATGAGGTCACTGACTCAACGTGGGTGCCTGAGAGGAGGAGGAGGGCACATCAGTGTTGAGGGCACATCACCAACGAGGCAGGATGCCAGCCTAAGGGCAGCACACTGACTGCATCACACCCCAAAGCTCCGCATGTGCAGGGCGCTGCTGTCTCTGCGCGTTATTCCAAAATTTCTTTGGTGTGGACCTTTTTTGAGACGAGTGCATCAGATCGCACCGCTGCTATTTACAACATATGTCTCAAGCGTATCTTGCGTGGCCAAAACATCTCCCGCTTGGGCACCACATGCTTGACCAGACATATGTTGACGTGCCATGCAGTTCGTTGGCAAGCGTATCTAAAAGACCCACACCAAAGAACAAAGAGGACCTCTCCTTGCTCCTCATCAGCTGAGATCTCCAACCCCACTATACCTTAAGTCCTCTCTGAGACCTGCACTGAGAGAAATGAAGGTGTAGAATTAGGAGTGTCACAGCCAAGTACTTGTGGGCAATCTGCTTTCGGTACATCGACGTCAAATTGTACCAGGCAAATTTCCCTGCCCCAGCTGCTGCACCTCCGAAAGAAGTTCGCTCCCAGCCATCCACATGCCCAGCAGTTGTATGCTAGCTTGGCAAAATTTCTAGCACTTCAACTGCTGCCTTTTCAGTTGGTAGACTCTGCTCCCTTCCGTTAGTTTGTGGAATGTGCGGTTCCTCAGTGGCAGGTACCCAAACGCCACTTTTTCTCACGGAAGGCGATTTCGGCTCTCTACCGGCATGTGGAAGGCAATGTCCATGCCTCGCTGGACAGGGCGGTCAGCGGTAAGGTGCATATTACCGCTGACTCATGGTCCAGCAGGCATGGACAGGGACGTTACCTAAGTTTCACCGCGCATTGGGTGACTGCTGGCAGCTGGGAAGGATGCAGGACAAGGTTCAGTAGTGTTGGAGGTTGTTCCGCCACCACGCCTGCAAAATGCCACTACTAATGATTGTGACACACCTCTCTCCTCCACCCCCTCCTCTTCTTCCTCCATGGCCTCTTCCTGTGCTTTGTCCTCGGAACCAGCGGTGCTCCATAGCCGTTCAAGGGGCTACGCAAGTATGCAGGCCAAAAGATGCCATGCGGTGCTTGAGCTGGTGTGCTTGGAGGACAGGAGCCACATTGGGGCAGAGGTTCTGTCAGCTCTGCAGGGGCAGGTTCAGAGGTGGTTGACGCCACGCCAACTTAAGACAGGAATGGTGGCGACAATGGCACCAACCTCCTCTCTGCCCTCCGACAGGGACAAATGACCCATGTGCCCTGTTTGGCTCACGTCCTTAGCTTGGTGGTGCAGCGGTTCTTGGGCAGGTACCCAGGCTTACAGGATGTCCTGAGGCAGGCCAGGAAAGTCTGTTTGCATTTCCGCCAGTCATAAAATGCCAGTGCTCGGCTGGCAGACCTCCAAAAGGAGTTTAACCTGCCAAAGAACCGCCTAATCTGTGACATGCCCACCAGGTGGAACTCAACGTTGGCCTTGCTGCAGCGGCTGCACATGCAGCAGAGGGCCATCAATGAGTACCTGTGTGACTATGGCACCAGGACAGGGTCAGAAGAGCTTGTTTTTTTTCCCCACGCCAGTGGGCCATGATCAGGGATGCATGCACTGTCCTGTCACCATTTGAGGAGGCCACGAGGATGGTGAGCAGTGACAGTGCATGCATCAGTGACACTGTCCCCCTTGTCCACCTGTTGGAGCACACGCTGCGTGGAATAATGGACAGGGCACTTGAGGCAGAACAGAGGCAGGAAGAGGAGGACTTCCTTAGCTCTCAAGGCCCCCTTTATCCAGACAGTGTTTCTACGTGCCCGCCGATCACACAGGAAGAGGAGGAGGAGCAGGATTGTGTCAGTATGGAGGTGGAGCCTGGCACTCAGAATCAGCAGCAGTCTTTAAGGGATCAGTCCCAAGAAACACATGGACTTAGACGTGGCTGGGAGGAGGCGGCTGCGGACCATGACGTCCTTAGTGACCCAGAGGACTCCGGACCGAATGCCTCAGCAAACCTACGCTGCATGGCCTCCCTGATCCTGCAAAGCCTGCGTAAGGATCCTCGTATTCGTGGTATCAAGGAGAAGGACCAATACTGGCTGGCAACCCTCCTTGATCCACGTTACAAGGGTAAGGTTGCGGACCTTATCTTGCCGTCACAGAGGGAGCAGAGGATGAAACATCTTCGGGAGGCCTTGCAGAAAGGTCCGTTCCCAGAAACTGGGAGGTTACAAACTCCTGTTTCTGGACGACTTGTTGCTGAGGCTTCGGTTGGTCAAAGAAGGAGCGGTGGAGAAGGTGGCCATCTGACCGATGCGTTCAGACACTTTTTTAGTCCGCAGCCCCAAGGTATGATAGGTTCCAGCAACCATCGCCAGCGTCTGTTTTACATGGTGCAGGAATACCTAGGGGCATAATCTGACTTGGACACCTTTCCCACCGAAAATGCTCTGGGTTACTGGGTCTTGAGGATGGATCACTGGCCAGAGCTTGCACAGTATGCAATTGAGCTACTGGCCTGTCCTGCATCCAGCGTTCTTTCGGAACGCACATTCAGTGCTGCTGGAGGCTTTGTAACCGTTCACAGGGTGCGTCTGTCCACCGACTCGGTCGATCGACTGACCTTCATAAAAATGAATCAGTCTTGGATCACCACCAGCTACCAAGCACCTGATGCTGATGTAACCGAATAATTTTTTTTGAAATCTCAGATCCCTTCAAAGACTGCCTATGCTGATGCTGAGTGACTATCCTGAGTAATTATTCTCTTCCTCCTCAATGATCATGCTGATAGCTTGTAAGAACATTTTTGGTTCTGGGCGCCGCCACCAGTGCCTAAGGCCCAATTTTTCAGCCCCTGTTTAACAGGGGCATGTAATTACAATATTTGATGCAATACTTTGCAGCAGGGCTCGTTCCTGCATTCCAACTAGAGTATCTGTGAGGGGTTGCAGTGTTGTAGCACCAGCACCAGTGCCTAAGGCCCAATTTTTTAGCCCCTGTTCAACAGGGGCATGTAATTAAAATTCTTGATCTAATATTTCACAGCAGGGCCCGTTTCTGCGCCCACCAAGAGCGAGTGAGGACTTACAGTGTTGTGGCACCACCACCACCAAAGGCCCAATTTTTCTGCCCCTGTTCAACAGGGGCATGTAATTACAATTCTTGATCTAATATTTCACAGCAGGGCCCTGTGAGGGCTTACAGTGTTGTGGCCACAACAACACCTAAGGCCCAAATTTCTGCTGAGTATATAGGGCAGGCCCCTACTTTTAAACATCCAACTTACAAACGACTCCTACTTGCAAACGGAAGGAGACAACAGGAAGTGAGATGAAATCTACCCCTAGGAAGGGAAATTCTCTTCTGTAAGAGTTAATATGGGAAAAATATTTCTCCTTTCCACTGATGCTTTATCACCAATCCTTGTTTCACAAAAAAAAACAAATTTTCAAAAAACGTTTGTCATTGGGACAAAAAGTGAGGTGAAATCTTCTGAAGAGGAGCACAGACAGCAAAACAAATGTCACGGGGCGATAACCCTTCCCTATGTTTTCCAAAAAGCTTAAAATAGATTTTTTTGGCTGGAGCTAAACACGTTAAAAATGTACCAGTTCAAAATTACAAACAGATTCTACTTAACAACAAACCTACAGTCCCTGTCTTGTTTGCACCGCCTGTATACTGCTGTTTAGAGTACAGAGCCTGTATACTGCTGTTTCCTTTTTTAATTTGCGTGCGGGGTTCCCCTTAATATCCATACAAGACCCAAAGGGCCTGGTAATGGACTGGGGGGTACCCATGCCGTTTGTCTCACTGATTTTCATCCATATTGCCAGGACCCGACATTACATTAAAGCCGCAAGCAGTTTTAAATTACTTTTTTTCCTATAAAAATTACATTTTGTGCAGGGACTGTTCTAAGCACGAGAAACACGCGCCACTTTACAGGCATACTATAGACACCCCCCAGGTACGATATTCAAAGGAATATTTCACTTTTTTTTTTTTTTTACTTTAAGCATCATTAAAATCACTGCTCCCAAAAAAACGGCCGTTTTTAAAAGTTTTTTTTGCATTGATACATGTCCCTTGGGGCAGGACCCGGGTCCCCAAACCTTTTTTAGTCCCATAGACGTCAATGGGGTTCTTTTTTTTAATCAAAAATAACTTTTATTGAGCATAAAAGAAAAGATACAACAAGACACGGATACGGTTAGTGCAACTTGCACTACAATTACAGATTAGTCCAATTGACATATAATGCACACAAAACATTGGAAAAAACAAAGTACTTTCAGTGCATGTAGACAGTTGGTCGGTAATGTGGGGAGACAGGTTTACACAGAGCAGTACAGCTAGCTATTGAGTGGGAGAAACCCAGTGATGAGGGGATCAAGGGAGAGGTTGGTGGAACCAGCCCAGTCAGCTTATGCGTCAACTCCTTGTATCACTGGTTGAGGTGTCTTCAAGCCATCTGTCCCAAATTTTGTGGAATTTGTCTGGGCAGCCCCTGTGTATGTATATTATTTTTTTATACGATAGAGTGGTATTGACTGCTCTGATCCACTGTTGTAGGGTGGGAGGAGCCCCCCTTAGCCATGTTTTGGCAATCTGCAGCCTGGCAAGGAATAACGTTTCTTGTAAAAAAGTCTCAAGTATTTTTCGCTTTCAGAGAGCGAGAGGAGCCCTAACAAACATTGGCGGGGGCATAGGGTTATTGGGGAGCCCATGCGATCATGTAGAAACTTTACCACTTGGGTCCAAAACCCTTGTATGGAGGGACAAGCCCATATTAGGTGAAAAAAGGAGGCTGTGCAGTGTCCACAGTTCGGGCAGTTCGGGTTGTGGTCGTGTCTGTATTTGGATATGCGGCGTGGAGTTAGGTATGATCTATGAAGCATATATAGGTGGGAGAGACGATCAGAGAGTTTAGGAGAGACTGCTTTACAATTGGCAAGGGCCTCCTCCCAATCCTCATCCGTCAAACTGCCTAGGTCTGACTCCCAGCGCAGCTTTAACTGGTGAGCAACGGCATCAGCAGCAGGTCTCATAAGGTAGGTGTAGAATTGGGAAATCAATTTTTTTGGCGTCCTTTCCCATAATTATATCTACTGGAAGTGGGATCTCAAGGGCTGGGATAGGGCTGCCAAACTGCGTGTTGAGCGCGTGTCGAATTTGGAGGTAGCGAATGAGCATGTGGTTTGGTAAGGCAAAGTCGTCTTTAAGTGTTTGAAAAAGTTTGACCATCCCATGGGCTACAACTTGTGTTAAATATATGATGCCCTTGGAAACCCAGAGACTGCGATCAGGGAGAGAGGTGAGTTCAGGGAGGTTGGGGTTATCCCATAAAGGGGAGTGGGAGTGCGGAGAGGGTGCTTGACCAATGCGCATAGCTGCACGCCAAATTTTACAATGATGTGTTAGCATTGGTCCCCCATTACTAGTGTGGGTCGAGTCGCGGGGCTCGCAAAATAGGATCTGAAAGGGGTGTGAAATCGTGTCAGTGGACTGTGGGCATACCATTTGAGTGTAGCGGACTTTATCTGAGAGGTTGAGATGGAAGAAGTGGGAAAGTTGAGCCGCTATGTAATAGATGTAGAGATCGGGAAGTGCAGTGCCTCCTAGGTCAGTTGGGCACTTCAAGACCTTCCATGACAATTTGTGACGGGAGGATCCCCATACAAAAGTATTGAGGATAGATTCCATTGCTTTAAATATACGCTGGGGAAGATGTACTGGGACTGCTAGAATATATACAGTAATTTGGGAAAGAGGACCATCTTTACAAGAATAATGCGACCCATGACCCCAAGGGGAAGCCTAGACCACAACTGTGTTTTGAGTTTTAGAGTGTTGAATAATGGTTCAATATTGAGTGCTATAAAGTCGAGGATTGAGCGGGAAATGTGTATATCTAAATATTTAATGATGCTTGCTCTGACTAATGGGAGGGCGGCCTGTTCGGACGTAGGGGCACACAGGTCTAAGGTTAGGATTTGGGATTTAGCCCAGTTTATCTGAAGCCCGGAGTACATGCCAAATGTTGTGATTACATGCAGAGCTGCCTGAAGTGAGGGACCTGCGTCGGCTAAGTACAGAAGCATGTCATCAGCGTAGAGGCTTATCACCTCAGTTAGACCGCCGCTGCGAAGACCTTTGATGTCTGGGTGGTACCTAAGTGCTATCGCAAGAGGTTCGACTGCAAGGGCATATAGCATAGGTGAAATAGGACAGCCCTGTCTCGTGCCGCGCGATAATGGAAAGGAGGGGGATATTCTACCATTCACCTGAATACGTGCTGTGGGGGCATAATAAAGTAGCTGAAGCCATTTTATAAACTTTGGGCCAAAGCTGAATTTTTTGAGGCATTCCCATAAATAGCTCCACTCTACTGAATCGAACGCTTTAGCAGCGTCGAGGCTGACCACTACTCTACTTCCGGTGTTTGTGTGCTGGGATTGGAGATTCATGTGGAGCCGCCGAAGGTTAAAAGCCGTGTTTTTATCTGGCATAAAGCCTGTCTGATTAGGGTGTATTAGACTGGAGATCACCTTGTTGAGACGTAGGGCTAGGATTTTGGCAAGTATTTTGACATCAAGTTGGAGGAGGGATATGGGCCTATATGATTCAGGAAGTGAAGGGTCTTTACCTGCTTTAGGTATAAGGACAATGAGGGCTTCGTTCATGGATTTTGGAAGGGTGTTAGCATCGAATATATGTTTGTATAGTTTACTTAATCTGGGTATTAGGGTGTCGCCGATTTGCTTGTAAAACTCGAGGGGAAGTCCGTCGGAGCCGGGGGCTTTAGATGTAGGAAGTAGGGACAGAGCCTCTGCAATGCATTCAACGGTTATGGGTGCTTCCAGTTGGGCAGTTTGTGATGGCGAGAGTGTGGGGAATTCTATGGCTTGTAGGAATTCTATAAGCTCAGCTTGGGTACGGTGGGAGGTGGAGGTGTATAGTTTTGGGTAAAAGGACCTGAACTCTTCTGCAACCTGGTCGGGGTCTGTAATTTTGACCCCGGAGGCCGTCTGAAGGGAGACCACCACTGGGGATTTATGTTCGAGGTGAGCCATGTAGGAAGGAGCCTACCAGCTCTCTCGCCGTGTTCATAGACATGTTGCTTGCTAAAGAAAATGCCCTGTTTGGCCTTTTCAAAGTGTAGTTGGTTTGTGAGTTTGGACTGTTTGTGTACCAGAGAGGCGTTTGCAGCCGAGGGGTTGTTCTGGAAAGCTTGCTCTAAAGTATGGAGATGTTCCTCCGCCTGACATATAAGTTGTTTGGATGTGGCCTTATGCTGGTTAATTCGCGTGGAGAGAACCATGCGAGCATGCATCTTAAAAGCCTCCCATGTGGATCCAGTTAGGACAGTGCCATCATTCGTGCAAAAATAATGTTCCCACTTGCGCTGGAGACCGTCCATATCAGGAAGGATGGTGAGCCAAACGTGTTCAGCCACCAGACCCGAGTGATAGAAGGAGATGGCATCCACAGCCTGATACAATAGGGAGAGTGGTCGGATAGCACCCTGGCATCAAATCCCGCCTCAGTCAAATGAAGGAGGAGGGAAGGAGTAAGAAATATGTAATCTATGCGGGACATTGATGATCTGGAGGGGGTGAAGCATGAGAAGCGTTGTCGTGTTGGGTGTAGATGTCTCCAGGTGTCTGTAAGGGCAAATTCTGTGAGAAATTTCCCAAACCTGGTGGTATGAGTGGTAGGAGGTTTAGGATTAGCGAGACTTATCCTATCAAGGTGTGGAGCTATAACTGCATTAAAGTCCCCTGTCCAGATCGCAGGCACCGAAGGGTATTGAGCCATGAAATCTACGCCCAGCGGTAGCATTGCGAACTGGAATGGGGGAGGGATGTAGAAGGCCAGGAGTAGGAATTCCAACCCCCCACAGTAACGTGTAGAAACAATGAGCGACCCTGGGGATCAGACTGCAAGTTATGAAGTTGAAACTGCACTGTTTTAGCAACAAGGATCGCAATCCCATGGGAATTGGAAGTGTGGGGGGCATGGTGCATCCAGCCCACCCACGTTTTTTTAAGGCACATTTGTTTCTGGCCTGTGAGGTGGGTTTCAACAAGGATGGAGATTTCTGCTCACTGCGATTTTAAGTGTGAAAGAACCGCAGTTCATTTGGCTCTATCACCTAGGCCCCGGACATTCCAGGTTAGTATTTTAAACGTGGCCATAGCATTGTGGTGAAGGCAGGAAATTGCAGTCTGGTTCCCAGGGGGTCACAAAAGGTGCACAGCATAGCAAGCCTTATAAAACAATAGTTAATCATATATACATGAGTGCGGGGCTCCTCTGGAGCACACGGAGCAGTAAAGGATCTCCAAGTCTGTAACCATGGGGCCCCCACATGGAAGAGGCCATCTGCCCTTGCCCGCGAACATGGGAGGAGGGTCTCGCCAGTCGTTACCAACATCAACCGCAACAGATCTTCAAAGTTATACATGTCATTTGTCAATGTGGACTTAAGTTTGAACTGAAAGAAAAAAAATAAAACATGAATATGAACAAAACAAACTAAAACTGAGTCTGCATATACTCTGATCCAGCAGGGCAGAAGTGACTCACTGCCCTCCCATGAAACTAGGGAGGCAGAGGCTGGACAGGGAAACATTCGTAAGAAGGTGGAAAGCAATGGTGGCAAGTGTACCACAGTCTTGATGCGACCAGCAAGGTCGGAGGGGGGCGAACAAATTGAAGAGCGCACGGTGGTGCAGGGGATGCTGTCCAGCCCTCGGGTGTCGGGTACATGTGCACCGCTAGGGATTGCAATAGGAGAGTTCAAGCAAATACCAAGCGTGTAGGATAGTGCAGGATATTACTCACAGTTCTTGGAGATGGCAAGGTATGGCAGATATGCGATGTGGGAGATGTGTACAGCGCAATGTCCGGGTGCAAATAGCCGGTGAGTTTGATGCAGTTCACTTGGGGTTGTTTAAGCCGGGTCCATGTCGGGTTCGCCGCGGTGCTCCAGCCAGGAGAGGACAGCTTGAGGGTCTTCAAAAAATTGGGCTTTACCTTCGTGTGTCACACGGAGACGCGCGGGGAAGAGCATCGCATATTTAATATGGTGTATGCGGAGTTGTCGTTTCGCCTCGGTAAAGCGCGCCCTTTTCTTTTGCACCTCAGCAGAAAAGTCCGGGTATACCGCCACAGTGACATTTCCCAGGGGGATGTTGCCTCTTTCACGGGTAAGCCGAAGCACTGTGTCCCGGTCACGATAGTTTAGTAGCTTTGCTATAAATGTTCTTGGTGGGGCTCCAGCAGGTGGGGGCCTTGCCGCCAGACGATGAGCGCGCTCAACCACAAATGTGGAGGAGAAGGCCTCCCTGCCGAAAGTTTGAATAAGGAGGTTTTCCAGGAAAGTAGGGGGGTCGGTGCCTTCAGACTTCTCTGGTAACCCCACAAAACGGAGGTTGCATCTCCTAAGGCGGTTCTCCATCTCATCTTGCTTAGAGAGAACCATGCTAAGCTGATGCTGCAATTGCTCGGTGGAGATTTGAAGGGGGTGCAGGTCGTCCTCCACGTGTCCAACCCGGCGTTCCGTTTCGGTCACACGATCCCGCAGTTTTTGGACGTCCTGCCGGATTAGGGAGATATCGATTTTCACCTCCACAATCCTGGAGGTAAGTGTAGACTGGAAGAGGGCGATAGCTTCCAGGACTTTAGCAGTGTCGCCAGATGTATGTTCGTCGGCAGGAGACTGAGCGGCGCCATCTTCTTCCCCCGGGTCCCGCTCGTCATGGCGGTATTGAGCTAGCCTGGCCGCGGTGATGGTTCTTTTAGGAGGAGACATGTCCAAGTGAAGTTGGATAAGCAGGGCAGAAGGAATGAGCCGTTTGTGGAGGATAAATCCCTCTAGGATCGGTATATAAGATAAGTCCCGAGCGGAGCTCTCACAGCACACGTGTCACTCCATGCAGCTCCAGACCATGCCCCCCTACGTCAATGGGGTTCTAACGTTCGTGCAAATTTTCGGTCCGTTCGCAGGTTCTGGTGCGAACCGAACCAGGGGGGGCTCATCCCTAATCAGCATGCAAGTTAAGTATCTCGATAAGAACACACAACAAGTACTTACTTTTTTTAAGCACCTTCTTGATTCTGCAATATTGTTCTGGCTCCCTCGTTTTTAGGCAGACCAGCGCTTTCTCAATTGTTCTTTAGCCTGTCGTACCCCAAATTGCTGCTCCAGAGAGGTGACAACTGAGGACATTATTTTGTCCTTCCGCAAATTGGGTCTGGTGTATGGACCATTTTTGCCATCATAGTCCTCCCTCCTCAATATGGCTACCATCTCCACCATTTCTTCAAAGGCCATGTTGGTGACCTTATATCTCCTCCTGGATCTGGATGTTTAGGGTTCCGGGCTTTCCTCCGCGCTAGTTCCTGAGAATGTCTCCGCCATCTTTAACGATATACTCCCACTGCGCAACGAAGAGAGAACGGGCGGGGAAACTTCGTCATAAAGAACGTCAGGGGCGGGCAACGCAGGCGGAGCATGACTCATGCGCAGTGTATATAAAGCTAGTGCGCTGGCCCACGTATGTCCGAACAGAAGTAGCGAGCGTCATAAACGAAGGTAAGATTTAAACGTGTGTGTGTGTGCCCTATATTGTGATAAAGATAATACTGGGAGTTTGGACTGACATTACTGTTTTTCTCTTGTGTATTGTATTTCAGAAAAAAAATGAATTCTTTTAAAGAGGAAGATTTTTTGAGTCATTTTATTGACCTATATGAAGCTAACCGAAACCTGGGGGAGGTCAAGCACCCCTTGTATTTCAATAAGCAAGCAAGGCAGGCAACACTGGGGATACTTCTGGAGTTTGTAAAGACTCAACTCCCCCAGGCAGACATTAGGTTAGTGGACAATAAAATTGTGATCTTGTGGAATATGTACAGGCGGGTGCAGATACAGGAGTCCCTCAAATCAGGAGCAGCAGCAGACAAGGTTTATGTCCCCAAGCTGTGGTACTACCCAAAACTGCGTTTTCTGGATGACCAGACAGAACCCTTTCAACCCTTCCCTCCACCCCAGCTGAGGCGTCCCAGGAAGAACGGGGCCCTTTCATCATTGAAGAAGTGGATGCGCCCAGCGGGAGCCAGGTATACTTTTTGTTTTGTAATTATTAATTGTCTGAATCTTAATGATGTTAACTAAAATGTTTGATTTGCTTACAAATCAATGATTTCATCACAAATATTATTATGTATACATATCACTAGACAGTAGTGCCCAAAAATGTTGTTCAAATATTGGTAAACAGCTAGAAAAATGGTGGGGTCAAAATGATAGGTTTAAAATTAAATTTGCAAGTCATGAGCTGAAAATTGTGTGTGATTGATGAAGCCAAAAATACAACTATGTCCCTTTTTTGATACACAGGATAAGCTCAGCCAGGAGGAGGCCGTGTCCAGTGGTAGAGAGGAGGAGGCTGTGCCCAGTGGTAGAGAGGAGGAGGCTGTGCCCAGTGGCAGGCAGGAGGTGACTGGGCCCAGTAGGAGCCTCACAGAATGCCAGGTGCCTCCCCTCCGCCTTCCCACCAATAGGCCTAGGAAGATTACCAGAATAGAGGAGCAATCACTTGCAACCAAAATCATTAGTGACCCCCCCCCCCCCAATGCTGAAGAGGCCTATAGTACATATTTGGTACATATTTGGCCACCAGGTTGATGGAACTGGAGAAGGACCAACGCCTCCTCTGTGAGGGGCTTTTTTCTGAGGCCCTTCAGAAGGGGTTGTGGGGCCAGCTTACTACAACAAGCCATATTTATAATGAAGCCCCTACTCCTCCTCCTCCTGCCACAAGTACACCACCAGAGGCACAGCCTCTAAGGAAGGCTGCAGAGAAGCGTGGAGGGAAGGCTGCAGGGCAGCGTGGAGTGAAGGCTCTACGGAAGAGTCGAAAGTGATTGCCTGGCTTCAGTCTGGTCTGACAGAAGATGCAGATTGTGCTCCCTATTATATGGACTCCGCAAGATCCTGGCACAGTGGTGTAGTGGGTAGCACTTTTGCCTAGCAGTAAGAAGGGTCGCTGGTTCGAATCCCAACCACGACACTACCTGCCTGGAGTTGGCATGTTCTCCCTGTGCCTGCGTGGGTTTCCTCCGGGTACTCCGGTTTCCTCCCACACTCCAAAGACATGCTGGTAGGTTAATTGGATCCTGTTTAAATTTTCCCTAGTATGTATGAATGTGAGTTAGGGACCTTAGATTGTAAGCTCCTTGAGGGTAGGGACTGATGTGAATGTACAATGTACAGTATATGTAAAGCGCTGCGTAAATTGACAGCTCTATATAAGTACCTGAAATAAATAAACAAACAAATAAATAAAATAAGATCCCAATTTTGTTTTCCAATGTCTTGATGTTTGCCCTGGCGGACAAAAGGATCCACAAATTCCAAAAGTGTCTCCAGTGTTGCCTTCCTCTTTATTTAATGCATAAATGGCTATTTTCTTTACACAAAAAAATTTTTATATGTGTTTTTATTCCAAAAGGACAGTTTGTGAAAAGGCAGGTACATGTCTAAAAGACTATGGGGGTTATTTACAAAAGGCAAATTCATTTTGCAATACAAGTGCAAACTACAAGTGCAAAGTGCACTTGAAATTGCATTGCAAGTGCACTTGTTGAGTCTATTTTATATGAGTAAAATATTTATATATTTTATATTTATATTGAGTATATTTTATATTTTGACACAAGATGCGGGAAAGTGACAAATTTTTTTTTTTTTTTTGCACAAAGTTGTCACTAAATGATATATTGCTCACACAGGCCATGGGCATATGTGGTATTGCACCCCAAAATACATTTAGCTGCTTCTCCTGAGTATGGGGATACCACATGTGTGGGACTTTTTGGGAGCCTCGCCGCGTACGGGGCCCCAAAAACCAATCACCAGCTTCAGGATTTCTAAGGGTGTAGATTTTTGATTTCACTCTTCACTGCCTATCACAGTTTCGGAGGCCATGGAATGCCTCGGTGGCACAAACCCCCCCAAATGACCCCATTTTGGAAAGTAGACACCCCAAGCTATTTGCTGAGAGGCATGGTGAGTATTTTGCAGCTCTCATTTGTTTTTGCAAATGAAGAAAGACAAGAAAAAAACATTTTTTTTTCTTTTTAAATTTTCAAAATTTTGCGACAAAAAGTGAGGTCTGCAAAATACTCACAATACCTCTCAGCAAATAGCTTGGGGTATCTACTTTCCAAAATAGGATCATTTGGGGGGGTTTTGTGCCACCTGTGATAGGCAGTGAAGAGTGAAATCAAAAATTTACGCCCTTAGAAAGCCTGAAGGCGGTGCTTGGTTTTCGGGGTCCCGTACAAGGCTAGGCTCCCAAAAAGTCTCACACATATGGTATCCCCCTACTCAGGAGAAGCAACAGAATGTATTTTGGGGTGTAATTTCACATGCCTCTCAGCAAATAGCTTGGGGTGTCTTCTTTCCAAAATGGGATCATTTGGGGGGGGTGTTTAAACTGTCCTGGCATTTTATGCACAACATTTAGAAGCTTATGTCACACATCATCCACTCTTCTAACCACTTGAAGACAAAGCCCTTTTTGACACTTTTTGTTTACATAAAAAAATTATTTTTTTTTGCAAGAAAATTACTTTGAACCCCCCAAACATTATAATTTTTTTTTAAAGCAAATGCCCTACAGATTAAAATGGTGGGTGTTTCATTTTTTTTTCACACAGTATTTGCGGAGCGATTTTTCAAATGCATTTTTTGGGGAAAAAACACACTTTTTAAAATTTTAATGCACTAAAACACACTATATTGCCCAAATGTTTGATGAAATAAAAAAGTGCTGTTTACATTTGACGCCAGACCGACGCTTGCGTTCGCCTTAGCGCGAGAGCAGGGAGGGACAGGGGTGCTTTTTTTTTTTTTTTGCTTTTTTTTTTTTTTGCTTTTTTTATCTTATTTTTAAACTGTTCCTTTCATTTTTTTTTTTTTTAATCATTTTTACTGTTATCTCAGGGAATGTAAATATCCCCTATGATAGCAATAGGTAGTGACAGGTACTCTTTTTGAAAAAATTGGGGTCTATTAGACCCTAGATCTCTCCTCTGCCCTCAAAGCATCTGACCACACCAAGGTCGGTGTGATAAAATGCTTTCCCAATGGCGATGTTTACATCCGGCGAAATCTAAGTCATAAAATGCTTGTAGCTTCCGCTTTCTTAGGCCGTAGAGATGTTTGGAGCCACTCTGGTCTCTGATCAGCTCTATGGTCAGCTGGCTGAATCACCGGCTGCATTCTCAGGTTCCATGTTGAGACAGGAGAGCCAGAGAAAAACACGGAAGACGGTGGGGGGGGGCATTCCCTCCCACTGCTTGTAAAAGCAGTCTAGAGGCTAATTAGCCGCTAGGATTGCTTTTACATTAAAGCCGACCGCTGGCAGAAAAGAATGATACCAAGATGATACCTAAACCTGCAGGCATCATTCTGGTATAACCACTCAAAGTCGTGAATAGCGTACCTGAAGACAAAAAAATGGTTAACAATAAAACACAGTAAACGGTAAAGTATAAAAAATTGCATACCTGAAAAGCAAACATGATAAAACATAATAACAATAACAATAAAACATTGCAGAATAGAATACAGTAAAAAAGAGCAGAACAATAGAGAGAGAGTAGAGAGAGAGAGAACAATAAAACGACAACTATTTTTTTTTATTTTATATATATTTTTTTTTTACATTTTTTTTTGTAACTAACTTTTATAACTGTAACCGGTTCCAGGTTCGGGTCTCTCAAAATGCGATGGCATCTGTGAAAGTGTGCCTAGTCTGTGCAATGCTGTACCCTATGCTAATACTCCACTAGTGAATGGTAGCGTTCAAAACATTCACCAATGCAAAGACCAGGATTGACAGGAGGAACAATAATAGCGGGTGTCACGCCTATATCCGCGCTTGCTGCAGACACAACATCTTTTTTGGGGGGGTTCGTTGGGTAGGGGTACTCGGGAGGACATAAAGAAAATGCCTCTCATGCAGCCGACTGCATTTGGTTGGGGATGTGAATGGGGGAAGTACGGGCGCTGCAGAAGTGGTGGGTTCCCAATTAGGATTGGCGAATGCAGCAGGAAGGGCACTATGGGCACGACGGGCCTGTTTGTCTTCTTCTTGGTGGCAGCAGGACACTACTTGTGCTTGCCGTGTTAGCGGTACTGGCGCTAATCTGATGCTGCCTGGGGCGACGCATATCACCGCCGGGCGATCAGGGGGCTAAACCTTTATTCGGTAATATACGGCGGGTGCCCTGACACTATAAAAAATAAACGAACTAACCAGTGTCACCCGTAACGGTTATACGGTGATCAGTGGTGAAAGGGTTAACTAGGGGGCAATCAAGGGGTTAAAACATTTATAAGATAGTATATGGGGGTCCCTGTCGCTATAAAACGCTGACGGTGAACCTAAATATTTACGTCCCTAACTAGCGTCACCAGTGACACTAATACAGCGATCAGAAAAATGATTGCTTAGCGATACTGGCGACAGGGGGTGATCAAGGGGTTAAAACTTTATTAAGGGGGGTTAGGGGGGTACCCTAGACCTGCAGGGGGCTAATACTAGCTGCCCTAACACAGTAACTGTCACAAACTGACACCAATGTAGTAATCAGAAAAAAAAAACTGCTTGGTGTCAGTGTGACTGGGGGGGGGTGATTAGGGGGTGATCGGGGGGTAAAGGGGGTGTTATGTGTGCCTGGCATGTTCTACTGGGATGTGTTGTGTTTGTGCACTCACTTGGATGTCTTCTCTCCTCGGCGCCGGAACGGAAACTGCCGAGCCGAGGAGAGATGACATCACATCCTCTGGGGAAGCATCTCATTGGCTGGGAGCGATCGCGAGGGGGGGGGGCCACGATCGGATGGCCTCCCCCTCATCTCTGATCGCTGCCAGACCAACGGCGACCGTCTCAGGCACCGGGGGGGTCCGACCGGACCCCCCGCCCGCGGGAAGGCAATCACGTACCAGGTACGTGATTTTGCCTGCCCGTGCCATTCTGCTGACGTATATCAGCGTGAGGCGGTCGTCAAGTGGTTAAGAAACATCAAAAATAACCTTTTGAACAATAACTGTGAGTTGAAACACCCCTAGAAACATAACAATATGTGTAAAACCTGAGACCCTGGGGTTTTCGTTCTCACTTTTAGCAATAAACATGTGGATACTGCGCTATAAATACAAAAACAAAGGAAGCTGCAACTAAAAAGTGTTATACTACACCAAACAGATATGTAAAAAGCAAATAGTCGCGCTGGTAAATAAGTATTGGAAATTGATGAGCATAAACTGAGATATAACGTGACAAAAATATCCCAACATACAGTTGTTAGCAAAAATAAATAACCAGAAATGAAAATAAAGTGCATCTACCAGCACATATCCATTGTGCATAAAATGTGCAAGTGCAAATGCTGTAAATATAAAAAATGTGACACAAGAAAAAGATGTCCAAATGACAAAAGTCCATAGGTAAATTATGAGACAAAAATCAATCCATAAGTGAAAAAATTAAATCCATAACATGAAAAATAAACCATCAAAAAATCAAATAGTGAGTGCAAGTCCACAGTGATATATAGTGAGGTTCCACACTGAAGTGATAAGTGCAATATTAAGATCTCCTCCACCACTGAAAAGTACTGCCGCTTACCGGAAATCAGTGGTCCCTTATTACAGGGGACCACACTGGGCAGATGGCTGTAACCCCAGCCCGGGATCTCTCTGGCAAGCACTGGACTCCAAAGCGTCAGCGGGAGTAGTCAGCAGAAGACTACTTAAACTGCTGTCTCCATGTGTTCATCTCTGAGAGATGCTCTGACCATTACTTGCTCTTTGACCGCGTAATAATGAGGCTTTAGGATGATGTCCCTTGGTGTGCCCTATCCAATTCCAGCTTTGGGGAGGTATGTCAGGGATGAGCTGTTGAATGAGTTCTTTAATGATAGCTTCAGAATCAGGAAAGGACACAGGGATGCCCCGAACCCTGAAATTGTATCAGCGGGACCGATTTTCCAGGTCGTCGATCTTATTTAGTGCATCATCCAGTCTCTTGTGTATGTCTTCAATACATTCCGTATTTTGGTTGGTTCTGGCGATAGTGTGATCCAGGGTGGTTTCTATTGTTCCTATACGAGAGCCCAGCTCCTGAAATTCATGTTTCAGGTCAGATGTTATATGTTTTCTTGCTTTTTCAAGCCCTTGCTCTAACAGGGTGGAAAATCATGCCAGCAAAATGGGATCCCCTGAGTATGTAGTTGTTAACGGAGTGGCTGCTTAGGGACTGGGAAAAGATGCGGGTTCATCCTCCATGCTTCCCTGGCTCAATGTAGTGTCACATAATGCCCTGTCCATGTCTGATTGAGAGGAGAAGATGTTTCTGTCTGGGGATATGGAAGCTGCTTGTGAGAATCTGCTGCTCAGAGCCCTCTCTGAGCCATGGACAGGCAAATCTGGAGGTTGTGGCTGTGTCTCTAGTTGCAGCCCCTGTGTGTGCTTAGGGGCCGCCATTTTGGGCATGCAGACTGTGTTCCTATAGCAGGCAATTGGGGGGGATTGCAGGCTTACCCCTGTTCAGCAGACGAGTCCTGGAAGCCACGGGAGTAGAAGAGAACAAGAAGACCTGGACAGCCACACACCAAAATGGATAAATCCGTCTTTTTATTCAAAATACAGGATCATGGGGTACACAGAACACGACTGTGGGGTGGTACAAAAATAGCTGACGTGTTTCGCACTTACACCAAGTGCTTATTCATAGCCACGGGAGTCCAGCCGGGCGTGCAGCAGTCACGGGCAGGCTGCTGATTCTCACGTTCTGGTCGTTCTAGCCAGTGGGGAGTGGAGCTGTGTGTTCCCGCCGCTAATTATCATCCACAGGAGGCTGTGGGGGTGTTTCCAGGCTTCCCCCGTATATCTACCGGACCCGGGTGGCAGCAGGATTCCTGGCGGGTATGTTGCGATTGCGGGCGGCATTGTTAAGCGATGCGGCGGAGTATTTTAGGCCGGCGGGGAGCGGAGCTGAAGAATTACACTGCCGCCATCTTCAGCCTCGCGCATGCGCCCCTCAATCTGATTTTTGAAGGCTAAGAATCTTCTATCTCTCTGGGTGATCAGAAGTTTTATCCACTTTTGGGTACAAAATTCAGAGATTTGCTCCCACTCTGCCCTGTGATCAGTATCCAAAAAAGAACAGCTCTTTAGGATGCGTAATCCCTGGGAGAGATTTTGGAATCAAAATATTGTTTGCAAAAAAAACAATCCCACCATTGTTGATTAGCTAGATTAATCAATTCTATATTTTCTAATGGTTGTACAGGTATCCCTTGTCTTGGGACCTGACAAAGGAGTAGTGGAGGAGAAAAAGGTCTAGGGAAAGAGGTTATAAAATTGATCAAGTACATCACATTTAACAGTTACATTGGTAAGGTCCCACCCTTGCGGGTGAGAGTACACTCTACCAGGAGTGGGGGGGCCTTTTTGGCTATCCACCATCAGGCGTCAGTGGCTCAGGTTTGCAAGGCAGCTACATGGTTTTCGTTGTATACAATCACTAGGTTTTACCAGGTGAATGTTAGAGCCATGAAGGATACAGCCTTTTACCGCAGCATCTTACAAAAAGGCGGAGTAGGTCCTTTTTAATTGATGGCCGTGATTATTGTGGTGTCTCCCTCCCCTCAGATTTTATTGATTTGGGACATCCCACATAGTCAAGATTATAGCGTGCTCTGTCTCAGGTGATGTATGATAAAGAAAATTGGATTTTTTCTACATACTTACCTTTAAAATCCATTTCTTAAAGTACATCACGGGACACAAAGGTCCCTCCCCTCTTTTTGGAATTTCATTGCTTGCTACAAACTGAAGTACTTCCTGTGTAGGAGGGGTTATATAAGGGAGGACTTCCTGTTTGATTGATCTGCCAGTGTCCATTCACCTATAGGTGGCATATAACCCATATAGTCATGATTATAGCCTGCTCTGTGTCCTGTGATGTACTCCAAGAAATGGAATTTACAGGTACATATGTAGAAAAAAGTAAATTTTTCCAAGTGTTAATCCAGTTTGCATAACCATTTGCCTTTATATGACTCTGTTGTAGCAAAAGACACTGGCAAGTTTATTGAATACTCTACAGACCACCTCTCCAGCCAATCGTCACAGTCTGAATCTTTTCCTCCTAGAGGCTAAACTTACCCGCTGTCTCGCAGCCTTGTGCCCTGTTTGGAAATTTCCTCTAAGTTTCAGAATGTTTTACCCCCAGCTCAAGTAATAGGGGCCATTTCCCCTGACCTTTTGAACAATATTTTAAAGGCTAAGACTGGGTTCACATATGAACCGCATGCAGCTCACAGCCGGAGTCCGGTGAGTCCTGGTTCACCGTTTCAGGTACGATTTCTCCCCAAATTTTGGGCTGAATTCAGACCTGAAACGGACCAAAAGATGCACAGCATTTTTGTGCAAAATGCACAGGACCTGCTGCAGAGATATGTGAACCAGCTCCATAGAGAGCCGGTCAAAATCTCCTGCTATTGCGAATTGGATTCGGGGGACCCTCATCCAATTAGCAATAGTGTGAACCCAGCCTCAGTCTTGTGTTCTGCCCAATTAACCCAGGGATTACTAGAACATTTTCTATGGTTGCTAGCAGGCTATAGTGGATCTCTCTCCATAATGACTCCTTCACCAATGTAATACGGGGTTTTCACGGACCACTAATGTAATTGGAGCATTTACAGTAACCACCAATGTCAGGAGGGATTTACACTGACCACTAATGTAAGGGGAACATTCACACTGGTTACTAGTGTGAATAAAAGGATTCTACACCAAGCCTTAATGTAATGAGAAGATATACACTGACCACCAATGTAACTGAGACATTTAGCCTGTGTTCACATTTGTGTTTTGGGAATACATGCAAAATTGCTTTCCTGACACCATAGAAATTAGACATGTGCACACTAGGGGGTGCAACGGATCTTCACTGATCCGTGATCCGAATGGGTCAACCTGTCTGACCCGTGATCCGCGGAGTGCTCCGCGGCCTCGGGTCTTAGGAAAGGCCGCCACAGCTATCTTGGTACACCCGGCGGCGCTGAGCTGCGCGCTGACGTCATCACCCGCCCTCAACTCATGGGTCCGGCGGCTGGCTTGGCGGCTTCTATTCTTAACTGGAAGGTAAGACTAACAGCACCAGTCTTACTAATACACATCTCATAATGTATACAGTGGGGAGTCGCTGGATATTACAGCACTGCAGTGGGGGAGATTTTGGATATAACAGTGAGGATATGTGGCTATATTACAGTGGGGGACATGTGGATATATTACAGTGGGGGACATGTGGACTGGATATATTACAGTGGGGGACATGTGGCTATATTACAGTGGGGGACATGTGGCTATATTACAGTGGGGGACATGTGGCTATATTACAGTGGGGGACATGTGGCTATATTACAGTGGGGGACATGTGAATAGATTACAGTGGGGGAGATTGTGGATATATTACAGTGGGGGAGATTGTGGATATATTACAGTGGGGAGATGATGTGGATATTACAATGGGGAAGATTTTGGATATTACAGTGGGGGAGATGATGTGAATATTACAGTGGGGGAGATGATGTGGATATTACAGTGGGGGAGATTGTGGATATTACAGTGGGGGAGATGACGTGGATATTACAGTGGGGGAGATTGTGGATATTACAGTGGGGGAGATGATGTGAATATTACAGTGGGGGAGATGATGTGGATATTACAGTAGGGGATATGACGTGGATATTACAGTGGGGGAGATTGTGGATATTACAGTGGGGGAGATGACGTGGATATTACAGTGGGGGGAGATGACGTGGATATTACAGTAGAGGAGATGACGTGAATATTACAGTGGGGAGATGACGTAGATATTACAGCAGTGGGGGAGATGACGTGGATATTACAGTGGGGGAGATTGTGGATATTACAGTGGGGACTATATGGTGGTGGAATTTTCATAGGTTTTTGCTAATTCAATTAATTGCATTTTGTACATTTATCCAAATTGACTTTTAGATTATTCATATATTTATTATTCATATATTTTTCATATTATTTTTAATATTTTTGGTGTTCTTGTCAATTCATGTATTTACGTTTACGTCGTTCCATATTGTAATATTACGTTTAGCGCGATCCTATTTTTTCTATATTTTATTCACTGTATTGGAGTTTTGAAGAAGGATTGCTGCTTCCACTGAAATTTTAGGCGATTTTTGTGGTCGGCCGCACAAGATCGCTTCTAGGTCTTAGCGCAGTTTCTTTCTATTTTTCCAGGTGAGCTCCCCTGCCTTCCCTGACTGGCAAGTCGGGCGACTGACTGCCCACTGTGCCCAGTGTTTCGTCCTCCCCTGGAATGTCCTCCAGGCTACCAAAGCGCTTACACATCCTGCCTCTACTTTGGGGAAGGAATCAGTCCACACACTCATTTAAATCCCCTGTATGGGAGCATTTTGGCTTCCCTGTCAAATATGATGATGAAGGAAAGAGGTTAGTGGATAAAACTGTGATGGCGTGTAGGCACTGTGGCACAAGAAAGCCATATGACACTGGAAACACATCAAGCATGGCCATGCATTTGAAGCGACATCACCCCGGTGTTTCACTGACAGGAGTGAAACTGAAAACGAAAGCTACTCAACAACCGCTTATCACCGCGGCATTTAAGCAGCCCCTTGTTGCACAATCAGACCGGGCTAAAGCCATCACAAAAGCTATCGGTGTGTTTATAGGTGCAGACATGAGGCCAAAACTAGGGCTTTAAACACATGCTGAAAGTGCTTTAGCCACGTTACAACATCCCGTCGCGCACCCACTTCAGTGAAAAGATTGTGCCAGATCTTTATGAGCAGGAGAAGAAAAAAGTTGTGGATGAACTATCCCGAGCATCCTCTGTTGCACTCGCGACAGACGGGTGGACATCCAGGGGAACGGAGAGCTATGTGACGATAACCGATCACTTCATCACAGCAGACTGGGAGATGAGAAGTCCGGTGCTGCAGACATGCCCCCTCTACGAGAGTCACACAAGCACTCATCTTGCGCAGGTACTGACTCAAGCAGTGGAGAAATGGAAGATGAAAAGGCCCAGTACTAATATCCCAGTCACAACTGATAATGCCAAAAATCAAATAAATGCAGTGAATGAGGCAGGACTGGGCCCACAGATAGGGTGCTTTGCACATGTAGTGAATTTGGCATCACAGAAGGGAATCTCAGTCAATAGGATGGACCGCCTCCTTGGGAGGATCAGGAAGGTGGTTTCCTACTTCCACCAAAGCACAACAGCTGCTCATGTGCTTAAGACAAAGCAAGAAATGCTACAGCTGCCTACTCATAAGCTCATACATGATGTCCCAACAAGGTGGAACTCCACTTATAATATAATGGAGCATTATCTGGAGCAGCAGGCAGCTATATACTCTGCACTGACCGACAAGACCATGAAGAAAATTGTCAAAGACCATGTCTGATAATGGTGTGAGTGGCAGAGGAGGTCCTCCAGGTGCTTAAACCCCTCAAAACTGTTACATCTCTGCTGAGCACTGAAAGTTCACCATCTGTGTCAATGATCCTGCCACTGAAAACAAGATTTCTACAATCCATAGCTCCAAGTGTGGAACACAGCACCATCACTCGAGATGTTAAGACTGCCATTAGAGAGGACCTGCAGCACAGATACACTTCACCCCCTACTCTACAGGACTACCTTCACAGATCTACTGCCCTGGATCCGAGGTTCAAGTCCCTGTCTCACATGGACCCTGCCCTATGCCAGAGGACATACAGTGACCTCACCACCGAGATTGTTAGCAGTCTGGGCACTGAAGACTGTGATGAGGTAAAGAAAAAGAATATTATTTAAAAATTATAAATTTAAATCTAAATACATTTTTTATTTTCGGAATAATGACTTTTATTAAATGTTATTATTTTCATGTTTCATAGACATGAAAAATGTGGCAATAATATTGCCACATTTTTCATGTCTATAAAACATGAAAATAAATAATAGGTTTAATTAATCAACAATTTTTTTTCTGCAGGGTTAAGCTGTAGAGCCAACAGGAGCAAACTTGGAATTATCATCATCTTCTCCACAAAAGAAGTTGGCGATGGCAGAGCTTTTTGGAGAGACCTTTGCCAGCAAAGACAACAAGACTCCTGCTGACATCATCAAAGAGGAGGTGGCGTCCTACCTGGCAGCAAGCGGCATTACAGTGGATGGTGATCCGCTGACATGGTGGAAAAGCAATGAGTGTAGATACCCTCATATTGCCAAGATGGCAAGATGCTATCTCGCTGTGCCAGGCTCTTCAGTTCCTTCCGAGAGAGTGTTCTCAACAGCAGGGGACATAGTGACTGCAACGAGGTCCACACTCTCCCCAGACAATGTAGACATCCTTGTCTTTTTGAAAAAGAATTTGAAATTATAAGCTCAGGAATGCTTTTCTTTCTTTCTATTATTCTTCTTTGATGGTGTGGACATACTAGGCTTTCACTATCCATGTTTCAAGGAAGATGATGTGCCTTCTTATGTTGCATTTTATGTTGTTTTTGGCTCATTGCCCATCAGTCCATGTTTAACCACTAAGCCACCGCCCACCGTCATATGACGGCGGGACAAGGCATCTCTTGCTCTGGGCGGACGTCATATGACGTGATCGCCCTCCCGAGCCACTAGGGGGCGCGCGCGCGTGCCCGCTGTGTTGCTAGGGACCCGGTGCGCGTGCCCGGCGGCCGCGATGTCCGTTGGGCACCCGCAATTGCCGGGTAACAGAGCAGGACCGTGGATCTGTGCATGTAAACACAGATCCACGTCCTGTCAGAGAGGAGACTGATGGTGTGTCCCTTGTACATAGGGACACCGATCGGTCCCCTCCCCCTGTCAGTCCCCTCCCCCCACAGTTAGAATCACCTCCCTAGGTCATACATTAACCCCTCGATCGCCCCCTAGTGTTAACCCCTTCCCTGCCAGTCACATTTACACAGTAATCAATGCATTTTTATAGCACGGATCGCTGTATAAATGTGAATGGTCCCAAAAATGTGTCAAAAGTGTCCAATATGTCCGCTGCAATATCGCAGTCACAATAAAAATCGCAGATCGCCGCCATTACTAGTAAAAAATAAATAAATAAAAAAAATGCTATAAATCTATCCCCTATTTTGTAGACGCTATAACTTTTGCGCAAACCAATCAATATACGCTTATCCCGATTTTTTTTTTACCAAAAATATGTAGAAGAATACATATCGGCCTAAATTGCCTAAAAAAAAAAAAATTGGATCTTTATTATAGCAAAAAGTAAAAAATTTTGTGTTTTTTTCAAAATTGTCCCTTTTGTTTATAGCGCAATAAATAAAAACCACAGAGGTGATCAAATACCACTAAAAGCTCTATTTGTGGGGAAAAAATGATAAAAATTTCATTAGGGTGCAGTGTAACATGACCGCGCAATTGTCATTCAAAGTGCGACAGCGTTGAAAACTGAAAAATGGCTTGGGCAGGAAGGGGGTGAAAGTGCCCTGTATTGAGGTGGTTAAAGGAAGGAGATATGCCTTATGTTCAGTGCCGGATTAGCCACAAGGCCACCGAGGCCAGGCCTCGGGGCGGCAGTGGTGTAGGGGCGGCGCCGCTCCTGCAGCGACTTCGCGGCCGCCCCCCTTTCGTGCTGCAGTCTATTTTGGGAACCAGTGCCCATAGAAAAGATGGCCGCGAGCCGACCACGAAACTGCGCATGCGCCGTTCCGAAGCCGGCCGGGCTCGGGAAAGCTCGTAAGCGCTCGGCCGGGCGGCGCATGCGCAGTAGCGTACTTGGCAAGGGACATCCCAATCTGGTGGCAAGTGACATCCCCATCTGGTGGCAAGTGACATCCCCATCTGGTGGCAAGTGACATCCCAATCTGGTGGCAAGTGACATCCCCATCTGGTGGCAAGTGACATCCCCATCTGGTGGCAAGTGACATCCCCATCTGGTGGCAAGCGACATCCCCATCTGGTGGCAGGCAGCGTGGCAAGTGACATCCCCATCTGGTGGCAGGCAGCGTGGCAAGTGACATCCCCATCTGGCGGCAGGCAGCGTGGCAAGTGATATCCCCATCTGGGGGCAGGCAGCGTGGCAAGTGACATCCCCATCTGGTGGCAGGCAGCGTGGCAAGTGATATCCCCATCTGGCGGCAGGCAGCGTGGCAAGTGACATCCCCATCTGGCGGCAGGCAGCATGGCAAGTGACATCCCCATCTGGTGGCAGGCAGCGTGGCAAGTGATATCCCCATCTGGCGGCAGGCAGCGTGGCAAGCGACATCCCCATCTGGCGGCAGGCAGCCTGGCAAGTGATATCCCCGTCTGGTGGCAGGCAGCGTGGCAAGTGACATCCCCATCTGGTGGCAGGCAGCGTGGCAAGTGATATCCCCATCTGGTGGCAGGCATGGTGGCAAGTGACAAGAGATTCTGCATTATGGTGAGTTGAACTATTTCAGTTTATATTACAATGTAATGATAGGAATAATGTGTTTCAATCATCCTGACACCATAACAACCATGGTGCCGGGGATGATTGAAGCACTAACACCAGCCATTGCCTTGAAAATTTGCCTGCGAAAAATCATTACCCCTTGCGCGCTTACCCTGAAGTATTTTTAGTCTGTACAATTAAAGCCAGTTATTTTCAGTGTTCTCATGTGTGGAGATATGTTTTTAATTGATCTATTGTAGAAGTCATCGATAAAGGACGTGGTGTGTGTGTGTGTGTGTGTGTGTGTGTGTGTGTGTGTGTGTGTGTGTGTGTGTGTGTGTGTGTGGGGGGGGGCGGCGGCATTGAAGGACCCGGCCTTGGGGCGGCAAAGGGAGTAAATCCGGGCCTGCTTATGTTGCACTTTAAGTTGTTTTTGGCTCATTACCCATCGGTCCATGTTTAAAGGAAGGAGATGCCCTTCTTCTCTAGATTGGATTCCCTCGTTGATGACCTTGGATCGGATATCTGACTATTATTTGAATTCTGCCTGCCTTTTGACTTTGGATTTTGACCCTTACTATTCTGAACCTTGCCTGTCTGCCAACTGCAAGTACCTCCTTTGCTTTGCTCAGTTCACGCATGCCCTGGCGTGGCAGCCAGGCGCTATAGCATTGTATATAAGTCCTGCAGGCAACCGAGTATCGGTAGGCCTGCTTGCCCTATGGAAAAGTGGGCTGCTATAGGTGAAGAACACAGAAAACAGCTATAGTTGACCACCTGCATTAGGGCTAAATATGACATCTGGAAGGACTGATACAGTTAGCCATTTAGTTGAATTTAAGGTTATGAGATTGATAAGCTGAATGGGCTGGTGGTCTTTGGTCATCTAGGACGTTAGCTGGAGCTCCTATATCTGCTGCTCAATCCACACCATGTCAATACACGTCTGGCCCTGCACTTTCTGCAGAAGAGAAGCTTCGCTGCAGATTGGCCAACCTATGCTTCTACTGTGGAGAGGTTGGTCATATCATACAGACTTGCCCCATGAAGCCTAGTAGGCCACCTTCCTCTCGTTTATGGTTGGATGTACTTCAAGAAATAATCTGGCTCATGTTGCTTTGCCCATCTCATTGCAGGTGGTCAGAAGCAAGCTATCATTGGTTCTGGCACCTGCAGTTGCTTTATGGACATTAACTTCGCCAAAGAACATGGCATTCCGTTAGAAATCAGGAAGCAGGGACTCACTGTACATTTGACGGATGGGACTAATCTCAAGTCTGGGCCAGTAAATCTCAAGATTGTTTTTTTTCCCTGTGTTTTCTGACCAAGCACATTGGGAATTTCTCAGATTGGATGTCAGCGATCCTGTCAGTTGCCCGCTGTTGTTCCTGATGCTCCACTCATATATGTGTCCAACCTGAACCTGATGTGTGGCAGGTTGTGCCGGCATGTTACCATGACTTCCTGGATGTCTGTGATAAAAAAAAAAAAAAAGCTGACATCCTGCCTCCACACCCCTACGATTGTCCAATAGAACTGCTATCAGGAGCTGAGATCTGGTTTGGGTGGATTTTCCCACTTTCTGAACTTGAACTAAATGCCCTTCAGTAGCATATCTCTGAAATTCTGGAGAAATGTTTAATCTGCCCATCCACATCACCTGCTGGGGCAGGCATCTTCTTTGTAGAAAATAAGGCTTATACTCTTCACCCCTGTGTGGACTATAGAGAATTAAATAAAATCCCTGTCAAGAACATATCCCCTTCCTCTGGTTCCTGAACCTTTTCAGAAGTTCAGGGACACCAAAGTGTTAATCAAACTTTTTTTTTATATCAAACAGGTTCTTTATTGAACTTTAAGTGAACAGATACAAACAGGTGGCATTAGTTCACATTGCACCACAACCAGACACATATCAACAGCCTTCAGTACATAGAGAAAAGGGATATTCCAGATAAGAAAACACAAGAGCAGCATACGTATATAAATGTCACAACCGTTAATGAATAATAAACTTGGTAAACATCAAAATCTTACTCAGCCTCCGATTTTAGATCAGCTATGTCTATCAGAGTTTATGGTGTTCTAGCAGGGCATTGCAGCAATCGCATCTGAGCAAGTTCACGCGAGCCAAGCCCAGAGGTATCCAGCTAAGGTGTCCACAACCTATCAAACTTTCCCAAGCATCCTCTATCTTGGTATACATATTTCTCAAATATATAAGGGTATTGCTCATGTGGGTCACCCACATTCAGTGGGAAGGAGAGCGGGTGATTTCCAGAGCAGGAGAAGGAGTTTATGGGCCTGTTAGAGAGCTTGTTTAATTGCTACCCTCATGGGCTCTTTGGATATTTACATAGGGAATTTCCCCATATCCTCAAAAAGTTAATGCCATTCTGGATTGGCCTGTTCCGGCAGATAAGAATGGTGTGCAAACATTTGTGGGTTTCGCTAATTTCTATAGGAAATTCATTTAGGGATTTTTCTTCTATTATCTGTCCCATCACATAACTCACAAAGTCACATACCTAGTTCCAATGGACTGTAGAAACACAGACGGCTTTTGATAAGCTGTAAATCCTTTTTACCTCTGCCCCAAACCTGAGATCCCCAGATCCTTAAAGTTGATGCTTCTGAGAATGCTGTGGGAGAAATTTTGTCACAGAGATCAGGAACAAAATCGCTAATGCATCCTGTAGCCTTTTTCTCGAGAAACTGAGAGAACTTATGATATTGGGGATCACGAGCTACTGGCCAATAAATCGGCCCTCGTGGTATTTACTGAAAGCTGCAATACATCCTGAGAAACAATTCTCACACGGGGTTGCAATACATCCTATTCTGATCTTTACAGATCATAAGAACTAAGAATATCTCAGGACTAGGGATGGGCCAAATAGATCCCTGTTTGGTTCGCCCCAGAACATCCAAACACCGCGAAAGTTTGGACCCAAACAACGAACCCCATTAAAGTCAATGGGACCCGAACGTCAAAAATCAAAAGTGCCCATTTTGAAGGCTTATATGCAAGTAATTGGGTATACAATGGCTATAGGGGTCCGAGTCCTGCCCTGGGGGACATGTATTAATAAAAAAAAGTTTGTGAAAAATGTAATTTTTAAATGAGCAGTAATTTTTTGGTTTTTAAAGTGAAAGCCTAAAATAGAAAAATTCCTTCCCAATATAGTGCCTGGGGGTCCCCTTAGTCTACCTGTAAAGTGGCAGATCCGTACCATGTCTAATATCTGCTGCAGCAATAATTGCATTTATAAAGCCAAAAAAAATTACATTGTTCCTGCAAGCTGCCTTTATTTTGCTCAGCAACAGCTGGGGAGCCAGTGTGTATGATCAGGCCACAATGTAGTGCACTGGGAACAAGATTAGAGATTTTTTGGATACATTATGGTGTCGCTTTGACTTTGTATAGAAATAATGGGTGCATAAAAATTGGTCTTTTGGTGTCAGTGGCGCTTTCCCGCCGTAACCTTATAGAGGTACTGTTGATGAAAGCAAGAATTGGCCTTGCTGTAAAAAATTGCAATGATATACACCTGTCAAACAGGTGCAGAAAAATTGGTCTTTGGATGTCAGGGGCGCCTTCCCACTGTAACCCTACAGAGGTGCTCTTGATGAAGGCAAAAACAATTGCAATAGTATGCACCTGTCAAACAGGTGCTGAAAAATTGGTCTTTGGATGTTAATTGTGCCCATGAAACCATACCAAAAACATTCTTCCAGATGAAATGATTGAACACCCTTTAAAGCTAGGCAGCCTCAAAGTCCTGCAGAGATTCCACATCCCAAAAAGACTTAATTGGTGACATCAGCATCAGGGGCTTCATAGCTGGTAATCTAGGACTGTTTCGTTTTTATAAAAGTCAAATGATAAATGGAGTCTGTGGACAGACGTGTTCTATGATCAGTAACGAAAACCTCCTGCAGCACTGAAAGCACGGTGGATGCAGGGCAGCACAACAACTCAATAGCATACTGGACGGTGGTCTATTTTCATGACGCCTTCTCCAACGCTTCTCTCTTGACCAACAGAAGGCTCAAAACAATGTTTTCCACGACACTGTAATCTACTGGAGTCAGGAAAAACGTTCAATAAAATCCTCTTTAACGTGTCCTCAAGAGATTTTATTTTCTGCACTCTCTGTGGGGACGGGATGAGTTTTGTGACCTTCACCTTATAACGATGGTCAAGGAGGGTTGCCAACCAGTAATCCTCCTTCTCCTTTATGCCACATATTCTTGGGTCCTTTAGCAGGCTTTGAAGCATGAGGTTGCCAATGCGCCTCAAATTTGCCTAGGCTTGAGAAGCAGACTCCTCGGGGTCACTCAGGATGACAGCATCTGGAACGTCCTCCTCCCAGCCACGTACTACTCCCAAGGGTCCTGGGGTTGGAAAGCCATCGCTTACAGATTGACGTATGTCTTCCTCTTCTTTGAAGCCTTTGAAAGTGCCAGAATCCTCCTCCTTATCCTCCTCCCCTCTCTCCTCCTTTGTGTTCTGTGGCATAGGAAAAATGGTGTCTGGATAAAGTGGACCTTGAGAGGAAAGGAAGTCCTCTTCCTCCTGCTGCTCTGCCTCCAGTGCCCTGTTTATAATGCCATTCAGAGTCAACAGGGATTGTGTCACTGATGCATGCACTGTCACAGCTCACCATCCTTGTGGCCTCCTCAAATGATGACAATAAAGTGCATGCATCCTTAATGATCAGCCAATGGCGTGGGGAAAAAAAGCAGAGGCGGCCTGAGCCTGTCGTCATGCCGTATTCGCACAGGCACTCATTGACGGCCCTCTGCTGCATGTATTGACACTGCAGCATTGCCAAAGTCGAGTTCCACCTGGTGTGCATGTCACAAATCAGGCAGTTTATTGGCAGGTGGATATCCTGCTGAATTTCAGCCAACTGAGCACTGGCTGTATATGACCGCCTGAAATGGCTACAGACTCTTCTGGCCTGCTTTAGCACATCTTGCAACCCTGGGTATGTATTTAGGAAATGCTGCACCACCAAATCGAAGACATGTGCCAGGCATGTCAACTTTCCCTTTCTAAGGGCGGACAGGAGGTTTGAGCCATTATCGCCCACCACCACTCCTTGCTCCAGATGGCGTGTTGTGAACCACCTCTGGGCCTATCCCTGCAGAGCTGCAAGAATCTCTGCTCCGGTGTGGTTCCTGTCCCCTAAACACACCAGCTGAAGCACTGCATGGGACCTTTTAGCCTGACTCTGGGAATAGCCCCTTGAATGAATGCTTAGCGGGTACCAGATGTTCATAGGACAATTCTGCCGAGGAGGGCATGGAGGTGGCGGAGGAGGAGGAGGTAGAGTTCACAGGTCTGGCATCATCACCACCAGCTGTATGGAGTCATGGTGGCACAACAAGCTACAGCACCGAGCCCTGTCCTGCATCCTTTCAAGTTGCAAGCAGCGTTACCCAGTGTGCTGTGAACAAAATATATCGTCCCTGTCCATGCTTGCTAAACCACGTGTCAGCAGCAAGGTGGATTTTACGGCTGACTGCCTTGCCCAACGATGCCAGACCATTCCCTTCCACGTGATGGTAGAGAGATGGAACGGCCTTACGTGAAAAGTGGTAGTGACAGGGAACCTGCCATTGTGGTACAGCACATTGTGCAAATTCACAGAAGGGGGCAGAATCCACCAGGCTGAAAGGCAGAAGTTGGAGAGCCAACAGCTTTGACAAGCTTGCGTTTAGACACTGGACATGTGGGCGGTAGGGTATAAATGAAGAAAAGAGTGGTGTATGGCGCTACCTAAAAAACTGCTGTATAAAGGAAAGAAATTAGAGATATTAAATTATACTATTAAGTGAGCTAAATGATATATAGAAGATTTCCTGCCTCAATAAGTGAAAAAAAGGAGGTATACCATATAAACCTAAATACCCAGCCTATAGCTCTGGGTGGTATATAGGTGTGCAGTGCAGTGGAGATGGAAAAAGACTGTGTACAGGAAAATAAGGAGAAAGTGTACATGTAAAGCACCTCCAATTCGCATATACCACTATCACATCTATATAGAAATTACAGGTTGTCACATCAGTGGGAATCAAAATCCCCTCAATGGCATCCTCCAAGAAGAATACAATAATTAGTGCAGTGGTCCCTAGGTAATTATGGCTAATTAACAGAGAAAACACAAAGTCTCTAGTATGCAGAAGAAAAAAAATATAAAAGTTCCATATGCATAGTGTTGTCTGCATCAAATCTGGACAACATCAAGGTGACTTTGGTGCTTAAATATTATTCCAGGTGACTTCTGTGCTCCCCCTTCAGAATTCCTACTCACCGGATCCAGATACCCCTACAGGGGTAGTGGGCCAATAGTGCTTATTATGGAGGTCACTGCTCCCTGATGTCCGCGATGGATGTTCCAGATATATCCTTATTGAGTAGTTGATTCTGATGTGCCCATCATTCATATGTCAGAGGATATATAAAGAGAGAGCTCCCATGGTGTAGTAAATTTTAAAAAATCGATCCATTTATTCATTAAAAAACATAAACCAGGCAGCAGCAGCCAATAAAAAACTTGTATTCCTATCGGTAGCACCCGTAAGCGGCGTGTATGTATTGCCGGTACAAGTTAAAACAACAGACCAAACGTGTATCGAGATAGGGGATAACGACAGCTATTTGCGCTCCAGCTGCGTTCCGCCTTCTTGTAAACACGGAAGTGACGTAGTGTGCGTGGCTCCGTCGTACGCGTTTCATCATAGACGTCCTCAGCGACGGTGCCACCCTATTGCACGCTACGTCTTATGTAAGGAGAGCGGCCATGCCTGTCCCTCCCCCTCAGATGGGGGCAGCCAATGTGTAACGAGACTATGTTAAAAACCATATCAGAAGTCCCAGAACAGGCGGACATTGCCCAAAGTAGTGTATAAACCACAAATCAATGCAAGGCTAATATCTGGAATTGTAAACGTACGATATGCTGGACGCCATGGTGGCGCTCTCCTCCATATCATTAACAGAATTATATATCTACTTATTATCTCCTATCTCGATACACGTTTGGTCTGTTGTTTTAACTCGTATCGGCAATACATGCACGCCGCTTATGGGTGCTACCGTTAGGAATACAAGTTTTTTATTGGATGCTGCTGCCTGGTTTATGTTTTTTATGTTTTTTTAATGAATAAATGGATCGATTTTTTTAAAATTTACTACACCATGGGAGCTCTCTCTTTATATATCCTCTGACATATGAATGATCGGCACATCAGAATCAACTACTCAATAAGAATATATCTGGAACATCCATCGCGGACATCAGGGAGCAGTGACCTCCATAATAAGCACTACAGGCCCACTACCCCTGTAGGGGTATTTGGATCCGGTGAGTAGGAATTCTGAAGGGGGAGCACAGAAGTCACCTGGAATAATATTTAGGCACCAAAGTCACCTTGATGTTGTCCAGATTTGATGCAGACACCACTATGCATATGGAACTTTTATATTTTTTCATTTTTTTTCTTCTGCATACTAGAGACTTTGTGTTTTCTCTGTTAATTAGCCATTTTGATTCCCACTGATGTGACAACCTGTAATTTCTATATAGATGTGATAGTGGTATATGCGAATTGGAGGTGCTTTACATGTACACTTTCTCCTTATTTTCCTGTACACAGTCTTTTTCCATCTCCACTGCACTGCACACCTATATACCACCCAGGCTGGGTATTTAGGTTTATATGGTTTTTTTCACTTATTGAGGCAGGAAATCTTCTATATATCATTTAGCTCACTTAACAGTATAATTTAATATCTCTAATTTCTTTCCTTGATACAGCAGTTTTTTAGGTAGTGCCATACACCCCTCTTTTCTTCATTTATACTCTAATGTGGGGCACTCCTTGTGAGTGTTTCCGTTTTTAGGGGAGGCAGCAACCTTTCCTGTTTCTTTGTGGGCCTATCCTAAGCGCAGTGGCTTTTTCTTATTTTTGTATGTGGGGGGTAGGGACTGTATTTTTTTAAATATCGTACCTGGGGGGTGTCTATAGTATGCCTGTAAAGTGCTGCGTGTTTCCCGTGCTTAGAACAGTCCCTGCACAAAATGACATTTTTAGAGGAATAAATTAGTGTAATGTCGGGTGCCAGCAATATGGATGAAAATAAGTTCGACAAACGGCATGGGTGAGAAATTTGCCGGCTACAGTCTACAGCTGGTAGTGTGCTGCTGGCAGATGTGCTGCTAGGACCTGGGACACCCTGTGCTATATCATCATCCCTGTCAGTGGAGGCTGCTGAGAGGTAATGACTCTGTATAGCAGGGGCAGACTGAAGTAGCTAAGGAGGAGGAGGGACAGATTTGTGCCCCTTTTGCATGGCTTTTAGGTGCTCTTGCCAATGGGCTGAGTGATTGGACGTTAAATGCCTTATTAAGCATGTGGTACCCAAATGGTTGGTGTTTTTGCTAAGTTTGATGTGCCTGAGACACAGTTTGCAGATAGCAACAGTGCAATCTGCTGCAGGTGTGCTGAAAAAAGCCCAGACAGCTGAGCTTTGGGGAGTGGGCCGGGAGATAGCAGCTGCAGAATGTGATGGAATAGGGTGGCTGCTCTCTACTCTTTCTTGATGTTGGCCTCCTTGGGGTTGTGCCGCCTCACCTTTAGTTTCCTCCTCTGCTCTATCTGGCACCCAAGTTGCATCAGTGACCTCATCATCTTCATCATCATCTCCCTCTCCTCCGTCTTCATCATTACCACTGGAGACAACTTGGCAATATGCTGCGGCTTGGGGAACATGAATGCCAATTTGTCTACCAGTTTTCCTCCCTCTTGCTCATGTTCCTGTCATCCTCAACATCAGAACCAACATCTGAATCCAGTAATGGCTGGGCATCATCAAGGAGAAAGTGGCTGTGGTCAAATAACTCAGCTGACTTCTCAATGGCTGATGTTGGGGCTATGGCAGGAATAGACGTGGACAAGGAGGCAGGTTTATCCACTCTGGCAACTGCAGGGGACTGCACACTTGCCTCTGCATGACAGAGGATATGGAGGATGAGGAAGGTTTAGTAAGCCAGTCCACCACCTCCTCTGCATGCTGTGGCTGGATAGCATGGGCAAACTCACTAAACGGAGATAATAATGCCCTGCCTGGGGACTGACCACCACATCCACCTTTGCCTGTGGACACATTTGTTGCCGGCCCCCTTACAGTGCCAAGGGAATATCTGCCTCTCCTTGTTGTCCTCCCAGACATTATTGGGAGGGAGGGGGCGGTGCTTATAAGCAAATGTAAAGAAGAAGTTGAAATCTGTACGTAGATGCACTTTAATCAATGTAAAGGGGTGTTTGGTGCACTTTAATTTGAGTACTCACACTACACAGACACACTCCACGGATACACTATAATATACTGCAATATAATGTGCCAAACGTACAGTGACACACAGAACTATATGGCGTTAAACTGTCAGTAAGACACACACAAAAGTAAATGGTCTTAACCTGGCAGAAATGCACAAAACGATATGGCGTTAAACTGGCAGTAATGCACAGAACTATATGGCGTTAAACTGGCCGTAACGCACAAAACTATATGGCATTAAACTGGCAGTAACGCACACAAAACTATATGGCGTTAAACTGGCAGTAACACACACAAAACTATATGGCATTAAACTGACAGTAACGCACACAGAAATAAATGGCGTTAAACTGGCAGTAACGCACACAGAAGTAAATGGCATTAAACTGGCAGTAACGCACAAAACTATATGGCGTTAAACTGGCAGTAACGCACACAGAACTATATGGCGTTAAATTGGCAGTAACGCAATCAAATAGACGGTGTTCAACTGTCACTACACTGACGCTATCTGAACTGTCCCTACTCTAGCTATACACTAATGTAAAGATTACTGACACGGTCCCACTACACTACACTACACTAAAACTATCCAAGCTGTCCCTGCTCTAGCTGCACACTATGCAAAGCTGAATGATGGTCCTCCTCACTACACTGACACTAAACTAATATTCTAATATTCAGTGTCTAAATGCAAGCTTGTCAAAGCTACTGGCTCTACAACTTCTGCCATTTCCGTAAATTTGCAGAATGTGCTGTACCACAATGGCAGGTTCCATGTCGCTATTTCTTTTCACGTAAGGCCATTCCAGCTCTGTACCATCATGTGGACGGCAATTTTATAGCTTCATTGGGCAAGGCAGTCAGCCGCAAAGTCCACGTTACTGCTGACATGTGGTCCAGCAAGCATGGTCAGGGACGATTTATTTAGTTCCCAGCAACTTGAAAGGATGCAGGACGGGGCTCAGTGCTGCAGCTTGTTGTGCTGCCATGTCTCCATACAGCTAGTGGTGATGATGTGAGATTTGTCAGCTCTACCCCCTCTTCCTCCATGCCCTCCTCTGCTGAATTGTCCTTTGAACCACAAGCACCCTCTAAGCATTCAAGAGGCTATTCAATGAGGGAGGCTAAAAGGTGCCATGCAGTGCTTCAGCTGGTGTATCTAGGTACAGGAACCACACCGGAGCAGAGATTCTTGCAGCTCTGCAGGGACAGGCTCAGAGGTGGTTCACGCCATGCCAGCTAGAGCCAGGAATGGTGGTGTGCGATAATAGTACAAACCTTTTGTCTGCCCTTAGACAGGGAAAGTTGACCCATGTGCCAAGCTTAGCACATGTCCTCAATTTGGTGGTGCAGCATTTCTTAAATAGGTACCCAGGGTTGGAAGATCTACTAGAGCAATTCAGCAGGAATTCCACCTGCCCGTAAACTGCCTGATTTTTGACATGCCCACCAGGTAGAACTCAACTTTGGCAATGCTGCAGCAGCTGCACATGCAGCAGAGGGCCGTCAACGAGTACCTGTACGAGTATGGCACAACGACAGGCTCAGGCCGGCTTGACTTTTTTTCCCTATGCCAATGGCTGCTCATAAAGGATGCATGCACTGTACTGTCACCATCTGAGGAAGCCACAAGGATGGTGAGCCGTGACAATGCATGCATCAGTGACACAATCCCTGTAGTGTTCCTGCTGGAGCAGATTCTGCGTGGCATTATGGACAGGGCACTTGAGACAGAGCAGCGGGAGGAAGAGGAGGACTTCCTTTCCTCTCAAGGCCCACTTTGTGCAGACACCATTGTTCCCATGCCACAGAACACATAAGAGGAGAGGGAGGAGGAGGATTATGGCACTTTTGGAGACATTGAAGCAGAGGAAGACATATGTCAAACAGTAAGAGATGGTTTTCCAACCCCAGAACCCTTGGGAGTAGTACGTGGCTGGGAGGAGGCAGTTCCAGATACTGTAATCCTCAGTGACCCCGAGGAGTCTGCTTCTCATGCCTCTGCAAATTTGTGGTGCATGGGGTCCATCATGCTTAAAAAGCCTGCAAAAGGACCCAAGAATATGTGGTATAAAGGAGAAGGATCACTATTGGTTGGCAACCCTCCTTGACCACCGTTACAAGGGGAAAGTCGCAGAACTCATCCAATCCCCACAGAGAATGCAGAAGATGAAATTTCTTAAGGATACCTTAAAGAGGAGTTTATCTAACGCTTTTCTCGACTCTGGTAGGTTAGTGTCGTGGAAAACATAGTTTTGAGGCTTGTGTTGGTCAAGAGAGGAGTGGTGGAGAAGGCCGCCGCCTAAGTGATGCATTTTACAATTTTTTTAGTCCGCGCCGCTCAGGGCTGTCAGCTTCCACATCCTATCGGCAGCACCTGCATCACATCATGAATGATTGTCTAGGGGTGAAAACAGATATGGAGAGCTTTCCAGTCGACGATCCACTGGCTTACTGGGTCATGAGAATAGACCACTGGCCAGAACTTGCCCAGTATGCAATTAAGCTGCTGGGCTGCCCTGCATCCAGCGTGCTTTCCGAATGGGCATTCAGTGCTCCTGGAGGCTTTGTTACTGATAATAGAATGCGTCTGTCCACAGACTCCATAGACTGTCTGAAATTATCAAAATGAATCAGTCCTGGATTACCAGTAGCTATGAAACCCCCGATGCCAATGTCGCTGTTTAAGTGTTTTTGGGATGTATAATCTCTGCAGGACTTCTAGGCTGCCTAGTGCTGTGGGTTTTGATTTCATCTGGAAGAATTTTTTTGGTTTCATGGGCACAAATAACACCCAAAGACCATTTTTTCCGCACCTGTTACTTTTAACCACTTGCTTACTGGGCACTTAAACCCCCCTCCTGCCCAGACCAATTTTGAGCTTTCAGCGCTGTCGCACTTTGAATGACAATTGCGCGGACATACAACACTGTACCCAAATGAAATTTTTATCATTTTTTCCCCACAAATAGAGCTTTCTTTTGGTGGTATTTAATCACAGCTGGAGTTTTTATTTTTTGCTAAACAAACAAAAAAAGATGGAAAATTTAAAAAAAAAAAAAAATCATGTTTAATAGTTTGTTATAAAATTTTGCAAACAGGTCATTTTTCTCCTTCATTGATATGCACTGATGAGGCGGCACTGGTGGGCACTGATAGGCTGCACTGATGGGCACGGATAGGCACAGATAAGGCGGCACTGATAGGCACAGTTAAGGCGGCACTGATAGGCAGAGTTAAGGCGGCACTGATAGGCACAATTAAGGCGGCACTGATGGGGACAGATAAGGCGGTACTGATGGGCACAGATAAGGCGGCACTGATGGCCACGGATGGGCGGCACGGATGGGCGGCACGGATAGGTGGCACGGATAGGTGGCACAGATAGGTGGCACAGATAGGTGGCACAGATAGGTGGCACTGATGGGGGGCACTTATGGGGGGCACTTATGGGGG
>JBBGZY010001167.1:5122500-5240682 GCA_037952925.1 Lithobates clamitans
TTCCCTACTTGGTGGGAATACCAGGATTACTTCCAAGAACACGTAATCACTACAGGTAAATTCTGAGGGGCCACTCCACTTATACTTCTTCCACTTTTTTTAGGTACTATTTTATTTTATTCTGTTCTGGTACTTGGTTCATGGCTTGTGCCTTTTCTTGTTCCTTTTTCAATTTGCTCACCTATTTCACCTATTTCACCTTTTGGTCACACAGGTGCTTTTCCCATAACCTTTTTTCTACCTTGGAGATCATTTTGGACACAACACCTGACACCAATAAAAATATTTTATTTAAAATGATATACACATTATTCTCTAATATACACTATATCTCTTTTAGATCAGTCTGGTCTATGTGTCTTCACACTCCATGGAATTGCACTTTAATGTCCTGGTTTGCCCCTTGGCTGCCCCCCCTTTGGCCTGGCCGGTTCATTCCTGCCACAGCCCCGGGATAGAAGGTTGTCTTGGTGCCTGTCAAGTACCTGGTGTAGATCAAGCTGTGGAGAGGGCTTGTCTTGCACCTCCTGTCCAACCCCCCTGGTAGAGATGACAGGGAGTGAAGGACACAGAGTGGCACAGGGGCTGATGTAGCAGGTGGCACCGGCTGGGCCTTGGCAGGAACCCGATGGCTGCAGATCACCGGAAAGGCACTGAGAACAAGAACTATGTGTCGCTGGATCAGCAGGCGGAAGTATGGTTGAAACATAAGCCAGGGGGTCATCAACAGCCGGGCAAAGCGGGTACCGGAACATGAGGCAGAGGCTAAGACCGGATACAGGCCAGGTTTGGTATACAGTCGGGCAGCGAGGTACAGAAGCATATAGCAGGAGCAGGGTCAAACACAAGCTAGAGTCACAGGTAGGCAGGCGGAAGTCCAAGGGAGGGTACAGGTGAAGCCGGGTCAAACATAGGAAACTGGAACAAATCAGAGTACGGGTAAACAGGAACAAGCTGAAAGACCACTCAGCAATGCGCTCACGCATGCGCCAGTACAAGTTATTCTTTGGGCAAACACTGATGCGCCCGCACGCCAATGTGCGTCTGTTAACCGGACTTCTCTTACATTGCCCCCCCAATGGGCAACCTCTTGATGCCCATTTGTAGTCTCTTTTCGGGGTGAGCCGTATCAAAAATATTTACTATTTATTATGTAGGAACATTTATGTATATGTATACATTTCCAACACTTATATGTATGTGTACATTTCTATGTATTTACTATATTATTATGTTATTTGCTACATGCTACTTACTGTCCCACATGCATCCATGTGCACCATTAAATATTAAATAGTATCTACCAATTGATTCATCTGGTTTTGGTGTTGTGCTTCATATAAAGTCCCAACATTCTCCTTTCCCCTCTTTTTTCTATGATTCAGGGATGGAGACATACAAACTCTGTAGCAGTCACTGTCTCGTACAAAGTCCCAGCAATTTTATTAATGACAGTTAACATAGGGACTGAAGCACACACCTTTTTATTTTGAATGGTTAATCTGTGACCTACATCTGCCAAAATCATTTATTTATATTAGTTACTGAATGATGCATCTACTTAGGGTTGTGATTGTGCTGGGGGTGCATTTTGTTTGCGTCATTCCCAGAGACTGCGATGCGCACTGGGGCCCTCCTCCCGTTTTTCAGACTTGGGGGTTGGGTGGACACTCACTACGCGTCGACGCCAGGCCCCCACATGCTGTGCCTTTGACGCTGCAGGCCGACATTGTATATCCATCTGCATGCAATTTGAGGGAGGGTTGTGGTGTTCAGTTTCGAGTGTTAATGTTAGCTTTAACACTGGCTCCGCCTTCCCATCAGCATGCAGTGTGACGTGGGTGGGGTCCTTTGGCAATGTGGTGGGTATTTATTCCACACCCTTATGGAGCACACACTCAGTCTGCTCCTTGCACCTCGACGACACTATGCACATCTCTGGACTATGCTTTATACTTCATACCAAGGGTAACATTTGGCCTTCTGTCTATCTATGTTTTTTGTGCTATCTTCGATACCATCACTCATTCTATGGTGAGCCATTCAACTGTTTCTACTTTACACTTACGATTTGGTCTTTGTTTCTTTTCCATTCGGTGTTGGTTCTTTTATCTTCCCCAATCACTCATTGTGTAGTCACTTTGCTGATATACTTTATTTACAATTTTTCCACAGAAGCCCCATGGGCCCCTATTCAGCATTTTTATTACAACCACAGTCATTTATTGGGGACAACATCTCTATTGATGCTTACTTCTTGTTTTCGGTTCACCACTGCCGCAGTCACCGCCACCTCAGTTTCCAGGGATGATGTTTCCCATAGTGCCTCCAGCTACTAAAACTACCCATGTTTTTGAATATTGTAGCCTACTTATAGGTAAGAGTGCTGGGATTAAGTTGTGGTTCCCCCTCTTCCTGTTACTTTAGTTTACTATAATATTTGGTATTTATATTTCATTACAGACATCCCTAGATTGCATTTGCTCCTGATGAGTGGAAATTATCCACGAAACGTGCATAGAGCTATATACTGATGTATTGTCACAGCTACCATGCGTTTACTATGTGACTTACCTTGAAGAGCCTTGAATCAATTTTTTATTATCATCTGTGCAATCAATCATGTTTATATGAACGTTTGGGCTACATTCAATACATTTAAAAATATTTACTATGTAGGAACATTTATTTATATATATACATTTCCAACACTTATGTGTGTGTACATTTTTATGTATTTATTATATTACTATATTATTATGTTATTTGCTACATGCTACTTACTGTCCCACATGCATCCACGTACACCATTAAATATTAAATAGTATCTACCAATTGATTCATCTGGTTTTGGTGTTGTGCTTCATATAAAGTCCCACCATTCCCCTTTCCCCTCCTTTCCCCTCTTTTTTCAATGCCCATATCAATCTCTTGACATGAAGATTGGACGCTGGTTCCCAAGAGTTGTCTTCAGGTCCGTAGCCTTTCCATTTAATTAAAAACTGGATCACTTTCCTTCTTCTTCTACAATCCACAATTATCTCAACCTCATATTCCTTGTTACCATTGATTATAGTAGGTGCAGGTGGACCTGACTCATGACCAGGAAAAGGGTCTAACCTTGCGGCTTTTAGTAAGGAAGCGTGGAAGACAGGGTGAATCTTGTAAGTTTCAGGGAGTGAAAGTAGGCTGCTGGATTGATCTGCCTTTTGACAGGAAAAGGACTGATATATCTAGGTCCGAGCTTCTTGGATGGACAAGACAATTTTAAGTTGGCAGTGGATAAGCAGACCTTGTCTCCTATTTGAAGTTTTAGGTCTCCTCTTCTTTTCCTGTCAAATAATCTTTTATTGTCTTGTTGTGCTTTAGAGATGGCATTTTGCAATACTTGTTCGATTGAAGAGCACTTATCCTTTCTTGGACTGCAGGAACCAAGAATTCAGGCAAGATGTTGGTTGGAAAGCTGGGAATTACCCATAATTAGCAAAAAACAGGGCTTGTCCTGTAGCCAAGTGTACTGCATCATTGTATGCAAATTCTGCCGGGGGTAAAAGTGATGCCCAGTCATCCTGGGCAAAGGATGAAAAGCACGGAAGATACTGCTCCAGAGTCTGATTTGTGCATTCTGTCTGGCCATTTGTCTGGGGGTGGTAGGCTGATGAACAATTTTCGATTTTTAACATCCTGCAAAGATCTTTCCAGAATTTGGATGTAAACTGTACCCTCCGATCGGAGGTGATGCTGCTGGGTACCCCTTGGAGTCTAACCACTTCCTTGATGAAAGTGCAAGCGGTCTTTGTTGCTGAAGGGGTTCCTAACATAGGAACAAAATGGGCCATCTTTGTCAATCTGTCTACGATCACAAAGATGGTGAATCTTTCGTATGGTGGGAGCTCAACGATAAAGTCCATATTGATAATTTCCCAGGGCCTGTTGGGAATGGGTAATGGCCTTAACAGACCCCAGAATTTGGTTTTATCGCTTTTGTTTCAGGTGCAGACCCTACAGGTACTGACATAATTCTTGCAATCGGACCTGGCCACCAAAAGGACCATTGCACTAGCTCCACTGTCTTGGTTACCCCAAAGTGTCCCGCCAAAGGATGGTCATGACACAGGCTAAGGATCTTGGGGTGCAAAATCGGGGGTACAAACCCCCTTTGGTTATGTAGGAATAATCCCTCTTGTTCCTGGAAGCAAACACTTGGTGGTAGAACATCCCTCGTGGATGCCGGTTTTAAGCTGGTTGATTAGATCTACTTTTACTAGCAGAAAACTTTGGGCCAGCAGGATGGTGTCTGCTTGGTGATGTTCTTCTTCTTCTGGGTACATGAAAGTAATGTGGAAAGAGAAACGGGAAAAGAACAGTGCCCACCAGGTCTTAATCATTTGGCTGTTCTGAGATATTCGAGATTCTTGTGATCAGCAAAGATCAAGAGGAGGTGTGCTTCTCCCTCCAGCAAATAACACCATTCTTCTAGGGCCGTCTTAATGGCTAATAATTCCCGGTCTCCCACATCGTAATTTCGTGGGGCTGAGTTCCTAGAAAAGAAGGCAATAGGATGTAACAGCGACTTCATTCCCTGGCGCTGTGACAGAATGGCACCCACGGCATTCTCCGAAGCATCCACCTCGAACGTATGGTGACGCAGGATCCGGGTGTAAAATGGGTGCTGAGGTAAACAGAGTCTTTAACTGATCAAAGGCTGCTTGTGCTGCAGGTGTCCACTGAAAACTGGTATTCTGTTTTCATCAGCTGGGTGACAGGGGAGATAATGGTGGAGAAATTTTTAATAAACTTGCGATAAAAGTTGGCAAATCCTATGAACCTCTGTGTGCTCTTCCTGTCTGTAGGAGTGGGCCATTCAAGGATGGATTTGACTTTTTGGGGATCCATGGATATGCCTGAAGTGAAAATGTTAAGTCCCAAGAATTGGATAGTTTCTTTTTCAAATTCGCACTTCTCGGCCTTTGCATGTAGTCCATGGTCTCCTAATCGGCCGAGAACCTTTTTTTACATGTTCACGGTGTGCTGAGATGGAATTAGAAAAGATAAGGATGTCGTCTAAGTATACTATCAGGAATAGGTCAAGGAAGTCTCTGAAAATGTTGACAAAATGCTGGAATGTCGCTGGAGCATTGCACAACCCGAAGGGCATAATGAGATACTCATAATGTCCGAATCTAGTGCGGAAGGCCGTTTTCCATTCATCCCCTTTGCGGATCCATACCAGGTTTGCCTTGTAAGTCAAGCTTCCTGAACACAGTAGATGTTTTAAAACATTGGAATAGTTCCGGAAACCAGGGGCAAAGGATATCTGTTCTTTATGGTGACTTTATTTGACTCCCGATAATCAATGCAGGGGCGCAGGGTATGGTCTTTTTTCTCTACAAAGAAGATTCCAGCGCCCGCAGGGGACGTGGAAGGCCGGATGAAGCCCTTCTCCAAGTTTTCATCAATCTACTGACGTAGTACTTTAATTTTCACTTCAGAGAGGGGAAAGATGCGCCCAAAAGGAATTTCAGCTCCTGGCAAAAGTTCAATTGGGTAATCATACGGGCGATGAGGAGGTAGGATGTCTGCCTTCTGTTTATCAAAGACCTCCAGGAATTCATGATAAGCTGAAGGTATGAGCTGTGACACAGTAGAGTCAGTATGTACACCCAGACGAGGCGCAGGTCTCATGGGAATGGGGTGAAGGCAGGACTGCTGGCAGTAGGTGGCTTAGAAAGTGATTTCTCCTGATTCCCATTTTATCTGCGGGTTGTGGGCTTGCAACCAGGGGATCCCCAGGATAACGGTAAGCGGCATAGATAAAGAGATCTGAAAGGGAGTAGCCTCCATGGGTGTGCCACATCTCAAGTGCATAGAAAAAGCAAAAGTCCCCTGGGGTGGGATTTTAAAGGCACTACCACACAATATTATATAATAAATGATTTTTTATTGTGACAACAATATAAAGCAGAAAAAAGTTTATAGAATAATCACAAGTAATAAACATAGATATGGATACAAATATGAAAACAATGCATGAAAGAGAACCATTGCTGAAAATGCATAATCTCACAGAACCAACGCGTTTCAGAACTTTTCCTTCATCAGGGTTCATTTAGTGAATGTACATCTAAAGGTTACAGAATAAAAAATAAAAAACACATGATTAGTTATAAGTATCAACACCTCTGAGGGGAGCCAAGAGATGGAAAACACTTCTAATGCATTGATGATGCATAGGTATTCATATGATAAAAAGCAGCCTCACGGTTATCCTCCCAGCAACGTCCACTCAAAAATTAGATTAAGAATCCCCTGGGCTGTATCAAAAGAATGCCAGGGGGAAACACTGCCCTCAAGTACACTGGGAATTGTCACACCCCAAAAAAAGGTGCGGCATGTGTGGGTGAGCTGGGGTCCAGAGGGCTAAGGACTTGGATCAAACAGACACATCAAAAGGAGGGAGAAGAAAAGGTAAGGGGATAATTAGCTATACTAAAATATAGTATGGTGACAAAATGATGTTAAAACCAAAACGGCATACCTTATCCTTATGAGGTCACGTAAGTAGGGGAGTAAGAGTCCGGACTTGAAGAACCAAGATGCTGTAAAAGTAAAAGTAAAAAACCTAATTAGGTATAAGCATCCGCAATAAGGAGCAGGGCAAAGAGTAAGGCAGACACACAGAATAATATCTGTGGTTTGGGAGAATAGTGCAGATCCCAAGGTGCAAAAAGTATGTTAGTAAAAGCTAAACTTACTTGAACAGCCAAGCAGAGAGATACAGACCGGACATCTCAACCCTACCTGGTACAATTACTGAATAAGTTGGGTTATATAGACCCAGCTAAGGCAACCATCAGCTTATTCCAAATAGGGATCAGCTGGATGGGTATGTGCCTAAAATTAATCCCACCTCGTAATCCAACAGCTGACTCCTCGTAAGAGTCAGCTCGATGGGGAAGTGTCTAGATCCGAACCCGCCAATGGGCCCCCTGAGCGTCGGCTGCGCCACGCCCACCCGACATGTCGGCCCCGACGATGCTCTGCGCATGTGCGACAGCCAAGCTGGAACACAGAAGCGGATGTACGTCACGCCCATGCATCACGGAGTGGCGCGCCGCAGTCGGCCCCCACCGGCACGGCAAACCCACCCTGGTGACAGTCAAGGAGACTGATCCAGGGATGGGAAGGGAGGCGCACCAAGATAGATGCCCCTCCCATGGTGTCTCCCATAAGGGAACATCTTTGCCGTGCCGGGCTCACCCACAAAGTCCAGTGCCCAGCAGGAAACACAGCACAGTAGTAGCTGGATAGACCTACGATCTAGAAGGGATATATGGATAGATTACACTAAGATAGTAATGAATACTAAATAGAGAAAAAATAAAAATAGGTCCGGGGCTAACAAAATAAGAGCCCACCCACCCCATTCTGTAGATAAACAATGAAAGGTGCCTGCTGGGCTAAGGCATTTGAAAAAATTATGGAAATTACATGGACGACATGCGGGGGGAAGAGGATGAGAAGACACCCGTGAGGCTGTAACATGAAGAGGCCAATTACATGAATCGTGAAACAGCAGACAGAGTCCAAATAAATCAATAGCATCAAGACTGTACATTACCAAAGATTATTACATACTGCAAAAAAACAAAAAGCACACATAGACCCAAGCAAAAGATCAAAGTAATGCCAGGGATCACATGATAAACCCAGGATTTATACTATGTGTATTTAAATATTGTGCTCATAGGGTCAAAGACTAATACTATATACTACAAATGATTAAATACACTGTCGTGAACTGCAAGCCATACCTGGTTGACAGAAAGGGTGAGGCATACTGAAATAACTGCAAGGTAGGAGTAAAGGACATGGGAATATCCCGGGAGGAGGGGAAACGGAATAAATGAAGGTCCCAAGAGGCCTATTTTTCCATGCCCCCGGAGTCAAAGCCCTCCAAGAATGGCTTGAAACAGACTGCATCATTGAGTCCTGGGGGTTTGGTAGCTCGCAAATTGTAAATCCTATGACCTTGTTGTAGGGTATGGAGAGTATACTCTGCAGTAGTTGTACGCTGGGGGACATCAAAGAGCTGAGCCATTGCTTCAAAAAAATGAAGAAAGAGAGTTCAAGACTGTACTATTCCATTCCAGGAGCTGATGGGCCCAAGACTGTGATTCTCCGGGAAGCAGGGATATGGTAAAACCCACCTTGGTGCTTTCAAGTGAGAAATTTCTTGGCTGCAGGGCAAAGTAAAGTTCACAAGAGTTTTTAAATGCACAGAACCTGTGCCGATCGCCTGAAAATCACTATGGTGCAGGAACTTGGGGTTCCGGTGGCGGCATAGCACATGTAGTTGCAAAAACAGTCTGTTCGGACGTGGGGTAGCCAGGTGCTGTAGCAGGTGCAGGAGTCACTGAGGTAGAGGCAGTGGTCTGGATGCGACTTTCCAGCTGCAGGTAGCTTTCTTGCAGGGTGCTGACTGCTTGGGTAAGCATAGCGACTCCCGAGGCAAAGCACCTCTCTCAATCTCCCACATTTGGCTGAGTGGTACTGTCACGTACCTGGTGGAGATCGAGCTGTAGAGAGGGCTTCTCTTGCACCTCCTGTCCATCGCCCCTGGTAGAGATGACAGGGAGTGAAGCACACAGAGTGGCATGAGGGCCGATGTAGCAGGTGGCACCGGCTGGGCCTTGAACCTAGGGCTGGGCTGCAGATCACCGGAAAGGCACTGAGAACAGGAACTGTGGTTGAAACATAAGCCAGGGGGTCATCAACAGCCGGGCAGAGCAGGTACCGGAACATGAGGCAGAGGCTAAGACAGGATACAGGCCAGGTTCGGTACATGGTCGGGCAGCGAGGTACAGAAGCATAAAGCAGGAGCAGGGTCAAACACATGCTGGGGTCACAGGTAGGCAGGCCGAAGTCCAAGGGAGGGTACAGGTGAAGCCAGGTCAAACACAGGAAACTAGAACAAATCAGAGAACAGGTAAACGGGAACAAGCTGAAAGACCACTGAGCAATGTGCATGTGTCATTGCTCCGTTTAAATAGGCTGACTGGCACCAGTATGTGCGCGTGTGCCTGCTCACGCATGCGCCAGTACATGTTATTCTTTGGGCACACACTGATGCGCCTGCATGCCAATGCGCGTTTGTTAACCGGACTTCTCTTACAGCGCCTTTCATTCCCCTTTTAGATGCTGGGTCCACCCCTAGAGCTGACATGTAAGTAACAAGGCCATCCTTTTGAAATTTTCTCTCCCCCCTCCTTTTTGTGGGGAACAATTTATTATACCCCTCTTATACACACAGTGCCTTGCAAAAGTATTCACCCCCCCCCCCGCTTTTTACCTATTTTGTTACATTACAGCCTTTAGTTCAATGTTTTTTTAATCTGAATTATATGTGATAGATCAGAACACAATAGTCTAAGTTGGTGAAGTTTTGGTGAAGTAAAAATATAAACATAAAACTATTTTTGAGAAATAAAAAACTGATAATTGGCATGTGCGTATGTGTTCACCCCCTTTGTTATGAAGCCCATAAAAAACTCTGGTGCAACCAATTACCTTCAGAAGTCACATAATTAGTGAAATGATGTCCACCTGTGTGCAATCTAAGTGTCACAAGATCTGCCATTACATATACACAACTTTTTGAAAGGCCCCAGAGGCTGCAACACCTAAGTAAGAGGCTCCACTAACTAAACACTACCATGAAGACCAAGGAACTCTCCAAATAAGTAACGGATAATGTTGTTGAGAAGTACAAGTCAGGGTTAGGTTTTAAAAAAATATCCAAATCTTTGATGATCCCCAGGAGCACCATCAAATCTATCATAACCAAATGGAAAGAAGAAGGCACAACAGCAAACCTGCCAAGAGACGGCCGCACACCAAAACTCACGGACCGGGCAAGGAGGGCATTAATCAGAGAGGCAGCACAGAGACCTAAGGTAACCCTGGAAGAGCTGAAGAGTTCCACAGCAGAGACTGGAGTATCTGTACATAGGACGACAATAAGCCGTACGCTCCATAAAGTTGGGCTTTATGGTGTGGCCAGAAGAAAGCCATTACTTTCAGCAAAACACAAAATTGAGTTTGCGAAAAGGAATGTGGGAGACTCCCAAAATGTATGGAGGAAGGTGCTCTGGTCTGATGAGACTAAAATTGAACGTTTTGACCATCAAATAAAATGCTATGTCTGGCGCAAACCCAGCACATCACATCACCCAAAGAACACCATCCCCACAGTGAAACATGGTAGTGGCAGCATCATGCTATGGGGATGTTTTTCAGCAGTCAGGACTGGGAAACTGGTCAGAGTTGAGGGAAAGATGGATGGTGCTAAATACAGGGATATTCTTGAGCAAAACCTGTACCACTCTGTGTGTGATTTGAGGCTAGGACGGAGGTTCACCTTCCAGCAGGACAATGACCCCAAACACACTGCTAAAGCAACACTTGAGTGGTTTAAGGGGAAACATGTAAATGTGTTGGAATGGCCTAGTCAAAGCCTAGACCTTAATCCAATGGAAAATCTGTGGTCAGACTTAAAGATTGCTGTTCACAAGCGCAAACCATCCAACTTGAAGGAGCTGGAGCAGTTTTGCAAGGAGGAATGGGCAAGAATCCCAGTGGTAAGATGTGGCAAACTCATAGAGACTTATCCAAAGCGACTTGGAGCTGTGATAAATGTGAGTAAGATCCTTCGCGCTATCAAAGTGAATATATGCTAATCTGATAAGTTGCAGCTAGATCTTAAGTGTATAAATGCACTTAAATGGTATAAAGTAAATAATGATCAGCGCAGCTTGATGATACATATAAAATATTAACAATAAGCGATAAATGATGTGCAAAATCGCTAATTGCAATTATGCAAATTGCTAATGATGCTGTGCAAAATAACTGAAGCAACAGTAGCCCTATGTTCAATGTAGATGAATACTAAAGTGCCTATGTTGTAACTGTGCAAAATCGCATAATGATGCTGTGTAAAAATCGCTAAAAAAACAACAATAAATAGTGCTGAACAAACCAATCTGAGTATGTGCACGTAGTGTTGTGCAAATGCAATAGTGTTTCTGGGTATTAATATACTAATGTAAACGCATATTATATATTAAAGTGCCGATAGCCCTATGTTCAGTGTACATAAACACAGAATGACTATGTTGCAACTGTGCAAAAACGCATGATGCTGCTATGTAAAATGGCTAAGTATATGCTAATCAGATAAGTTGCAGCTAGATCCAAAGTGTGTAAATGCACTTAAATGGTATAAAGTAAATGATATTCAGCGCAGTTTAATGATATATATGGAATATTTAACAATAAGCGATAAATGGTGTACAAAATCGCTAATTGCGATTATGTAAATAAATGATGCTGTGCAAAATAACTGAAGCAACAGTTGCCCTATGTTCAGTGTAGATGAATAATTTATTTTTAGGCAATATAAGGTTATGACCGTGTATCTATTTTGAATGACAGAAAAAGAATGTTAGATATGGACAGACAACTACTGTTACAGGATTTTCACAGACGTGAAACGCTTAGTTTTGAGCACTAAGTCGTTTTAAACTACAATGTACACTTTAGACAAGTAGAAAAAAATTATGAAAAATCATTGGAGTATTTTAAGGAAGGATAGAATAATAGGGCCTCTTCTGCCAGTATACCCAGGATCTATTTATAGAAGAGCCCCTACGTTAAAAGATAGATTGGCCCCTGGATTTATAGATCCACCTAAACATAAGAAAAGCACTCTGATTTTTTTTACCTGTTTTCATGCCTGTGGTAAATGTTTGGCTTGTCGCCATGCTAAGACAAATATTAAAAAGAGAAAATAATTTGTTTCCACTAGTACAGGGAAAGAATATCAGTTTAGAGACTTAATTACCTGTGCTACCACGGGTGTGATATATATGTTGGAGTGCGGCTGTGGGCTCCAATACATTGGTAGAAATTTAGGTAGAAAATAAATTATCGGGGTCCTACAAGTCACAGGATTAAGGTATAACGCCTCTATCTTAGTGAGTAGATCTCTCCTTTCACCTTTCTTAATTAATTTATCCACCTTTTTTTTATAATCAAAAATGGTATTTGTATTCAACAATTGATACGTATCAAAATCTAATAAATTGCCTTTCCATTTTTTCTTGATTGTATTGTTTGCTCATAATCATCAACCCTCCCCCCTTGTCAGCAGGGAGAATTACCACCTTTTTCTTTTGTTCAATGTTTTCAATACGCTTTTTTATCCACTGGGGGTGGTTTACTTTTTTTTTATTTTAGGATTTTTGGCATGTCGCCATGCTAAAAGAAATATTTTAAAAGAGAAAATATTTTTTTTCCACTAATACAGGGAAAGAGTATCAGATTAGAGAATTAACCACTTCAATACTGGGTACTTTCCCCCTTCCTGCCCAGACCAATTTTCAGCTTTCAACGCTGTCTCAATTTGAATGACAATTGCGCGGTCATGCTGCGTTGTACCCAAACAAAATTTGTATCATTTGTTCCCACAAATAGGGCTTTCTTTGGGTGGTATTTGATCACCACTGGGTTTTTTTTTTTGCTAAACAAATAAAAAAAAGACCAAAAATTAAAAAAAAAAAAAAAGTTTTTCTTTGTTATAACATTTTGTAAATAAGTAATTTTTCTCCTTCACTGATGGGCGCTGATGAGGCTGGACTGACGGACACTGATAAGGCAGCACTGACGGGCACTGGGGAGGTGGCACTGATGATGAGGCTCTAATATGCAGCACTGATGGGCACTGATGGGCATTGATAGGCAGCACTGATGAGCACTAATAGGTGGCACTGATAGATGGCTCTGATAGGTAGCACTGATGAGAAGGCACTGGCAGGCTTTTCTGCTGGGCACTGATTGGCATCTAGTATGGGCACTGACTGGCACTTTTACAGTTAATACCTGGTGGTCCTGGGTGGCATCCCTGGTGGCCCTGAGTGGGCATCCATGGTCATCATCCCTGGTGGCCACGGGTGGCATCCCTGGTTGTCCTGGGTGGGCATCCTCGGGGGGGCTGCACTGATAATCAATCAGTGCAGACCCCCCTGTCAGAAGAGCAGCCGATCTGCTCTCCTCTACTCGCATCTGTCAGGCGCGAGTGGCTCTTCCTGTTTACACTGTGATTAGCTGTGATTGGACAGACCTTAGGTGGCGTTGTTTCGTCCCCAGTTATCCAGAAGGATAAGCCCCTGGTTTCGGTCACCCTTTCTTGGGCTAAGTCGTCCATCGAGATACAGGCTCTAATCGACTCTGGAGCTGCAGGACTGTTCATTGATGCTGCCTTTGTATCTCAGCACTCTGTTCCGCTGCAGCAACGTGACACTCCACTTGCCATTGAGGCTCTTGACGGGAGTCCTATACAGCCTGCCCATGTGACTCATGAGACGGTTCCGTTGTCCATGGCCGTAGGGGCTCTTCACTATGAGATAATCCAATTCCAAGTTATTTCCTCACCTAGGTTTCCGCTGGTTATTGGTTAACCTTGTTTACAGAGGCACAACCCCTCTTTTGATTGGCACCGTGCTGAGGTTCTCTCCTGGTCACCTCAGTGCAGTGAGACATGCTTCCAGAAGGTAGCCAAGGTCCTGTGCACCTCTTCACTCTCCTTCCTACCGGAGAAGGACCGCGATTTTAGCGATGTCTTTGACAAAGGTCAAGCCGGTAGTTTGCCTCTACACCGGCCTTATGATTCTGCAATTGACCTTCAACCTGGTGCCTTACCCCCTCGTAGCCAAGTTTACCCTTTTTCGTTCTTGGAGATAAGGCCATGGCGGAGTATGTTGCAGACGCACTTTCTCAAGGTTTCATCCGCAAATCCTCGTCTCCTGCTGGTGCTGGTTTCTTCTTTGTGAAGAAGAAGAGCGTTGAACTGAGACCTTGTATTGATTATAGGGGTCTCAATTGTTTCACGATTAAGAATGCCTACCCGATTCCGTTGATTACAGAGTTATTTGACCGCCTCAAGGGAGCAACAGTTTTCACGAAGCTTGATTTGAGAGGGACATACAATCTCATGCAGATTAAGGCGGGCCACTAGTGGAAAACTACGTTTAATACCAGAACAGACCATTATGAGTACCTCGTAATGCCTTTTGGCCTTTGTAACGCCCCGGCAGTTTTCCAGGACTTTATTAACGATGTCCTCCGAGAGTTGTTGCAGTTATGTGTGGTGGTTTATCTCGATGCTATCCTCATACATTCCAAGTCCCTGGAGAGCCACCACACAGTGTATGTGCTTTAGAAACTAAGAGAACAATCTCTATTGTAAACTGGAGAAGTGCGAGTTCCATCGTGAACAGGTTAAATTCCTGGGCTATGTCATTTACACTGCTGGTTTTTCGATGGACCCAGAGAAACTTTCGGCAGTCCTACAGTGGCCCCGACCCATGGGTTTACGTCCTCTGCAGCGTTTCCTGGGCTTTGCCAACTATTATCGAAAGTTTATTCGTAACTTCTCGTCTCTGGTCAAGCCCCTGACTGATATGACCAGAAAAGGACGGTAATCCAAAGAGTTGGTCTCTAGAGTCCATTAAGGCCTTTGAGAGTCTCAAGGCTGCCTTTGTTTCTGCTCCTGTGTTGGCACATCCTGATCCTATGTTGCATTTCATCCTTGAGGTTGATGCTTCTGAGACTGGTGTTGGCGCCCTTCTGTCTCAACGTCCTACCTCTGAGAGCGCTATGCATCCTCGTGGCTACTTTTCCAAGAAATTGTCACCTGCGGAGTGCAATTACGAGATTGGTGACAGAGAGCTGTTGGCGATCATTTTAGCCCTGAAAGAATGAAGACATCTCTTCAAAGGTACCACTGTACTGGTTCTCATTCTTACTGACCATAAGAATCTCACATTCTTGTCTGAGGCTAAACTCCTCTCTCCCAGAAGGGCACGATGGGCTCTTTTCTTGCCAAGTTTCAACAACATTGTCTCATTCTTACCTGGTACTAAGAATGTAAGGGCTGATGCCTTGTCACAACAATTTTCCTCCACTTCCAATTTGGAGTCGGTTCCTATGATTGCTCCTGATCTTATTCTGGCTACGGTTCGCACCAGTCTTACTTCTCCTTTGGGTGATACAGTTCTTGCTGCTCAGGTCCATGCTCCTCCTGAGAAACCTTGTGACCGCTGCTTTGTCCCGGAGAGTCTCTGTACTGCCGTGCTCCAGACTTACCATTCTCCCAAGGCAGCTGGCCACCCTGGGAAGAATCAACTCGTTTGGGCCATTTCCCAACAGTTCTGGTGGCCTAGTCTACGGACTGATGTAACTGCCTTCGTAGCTGCCTGTTCCGTGTGTGCTCAGAGTAAGACTCCATGACACCTTCCAGTGGGCCTCCTACAACCCATACCCAATGGAGAGAGTTACCCAACTCCCAAGGCAACACTGTTATCCTTATGGTGGTTGACTGGTTTTCAAAGATGTGTCATTGTATTTCACTTAAGAAGTTGCCCACTTCTAAGTAACTGGCTTCCATTTTTGCTTGGGAGATCTTTTGCTTACATGGGCTACCCAAGGTGATTGTCTCCGACAGGGGTAGTCAGTTCGTCTCCCAGTTCTGGCAAGCCTTTTGTGCACAGTTGGGAATTCAGCTAGCTTTCTCCTCTGTGTATCACCCGCAGTCTAATGGGGCTTCAGAACGAGCCAAACATTCCTTGGAGCAATTCCTACGTTGCTATATTTCTGACCATCATAACAACCGGTCAAACCTATTACCATGGGCAGAGTTTGCTCACAACAGTGCCTTGAATTCTGCTTCCCGATTGTCCCCGTTTATGGCGAATTATGGTTTCCAACCTTCCATGTTGCCCGACTCATTTGTTCCACAGAGTATTCCTGTGTTAGAGGAGCATCTCCGTCTTCGTTCCACTCTATGCTTCTTCCTACCAGGTTGGGTACAGGGTCTGGCTGTCATCTCGCAACCTCAGACTTCGTGTTACCTCACTGAATTTCGCACCTTGGTTTATTGGGCCCTTCCAGATTCTTTGCAGGATTAACCCAGTGGCTTACGCATTAGACCTTCCTTCTAATATACATATTTTGAATGTATTTCATGTCTCCTTATTAAAACGTTTGGTCTGCAACAGTTTTACCACCTCGGTGCCATGTCCTAACCCTATACAGGTTGAGAACCATGAGGAGTATGAAGTACAGTCTATTGTTGACTCCGGTAGGCGCATACAGTACCTGGTGCATTGGAAAGGGTACGGTCCGTAGGAACGCTCTTGGGTCTCATCCTTGGACGTACATGCCCCTGCCCTCCTCCGTGATTTCCATAGATGTTTTCCCCTCAAGCCTGGTGGTCCTCAGAGGGGGAGGTCATTGAGGAGGGGGTACTGTCAGGGTTGGGCTCAGCCCTTCCTTTTCTGAGCTGGCCGCTTAGCTGTCGGCTAATTGCCAGCTCCCATCTCTCTCCACAGTCACGCAGCTGTTGTTGATTCTGCTTGCCAGTCCTGCCTACTTAAAGCCGTCCAGCTCACTTTATCTCTGCCTTCACCTTTGTCAACATCACAGAGACTTTCTCCTGCGTTCCTGTCGAAGACTTGCCCGGCTGACGTTCCTTCTGGCTCCTGATCCTGCTTTCTGTACTACTACATTTATCTCTGGCTCTCTGACATTTGCTTGGCTGACTACCCGATCCGGTTACTGAATTATTGTTAACCACTTCAGTACAGGGCACTTATACACCTTTCTGCGCAGACCAATTTTCAGCTTTCAGCGCTGTCGCATTTTGAATGACAATTGCACGGTCATCCATCACTGTACCCAAACTAAATTTTTAGCATTTTGTTCCCACAAATAGAGCTTTCTTTTGGTGGTATTTGATCACCTCTGCGGTTTTTATTTTTTGCTAAAGAAATAAAAAAAGACCGAAAACTTTGAAAAAAATAAAAGTTTTGCTTTTGTGTCTGTTATAAAATTTTGTAAATAAGTAAGTTTTCTCTTTCACTGATGGGCACTGATAAGGCGGCACCGATGAGGTGGCACCAATGAATGGGCACTGACGATGGGCACTGATATGCGGCACTGATATGCAGCACTGATGGGCATTGATAGGCGGCACTGATGGACGCTCATGGGTGGCACTGGTGGGCACTGATAGGTGACATTGATGGGCACTGAAAGGCTGCAAAGATGGGATCTTATGGGTGGCACTGATAGGCGGCACTGCTGGGCACTGATAAGCGGCACTGATGGGCATTGATACGTGGCACTGGGCACTGATACGCGGCACTGATAGGCATCCCTGGTGGCACTGGCAGTGGTAGGCATTGTGAGTGGGCACTGATTGGCAGTTGCCTGGGCATTGATTGGCAGCTGCCTGGGCACAGATTGGTATTTCCCTGGGGGTCTAGGGGGGGCATACCTGGTGGTCTTGTGTGGATGGCCATCCTGGTGGTCCTGGGCGGCATGATGGTGGTCCTGGGCGGGATCCGAGGGGGGGGCTGTGCTGATAAACAATCAGCACAGAACCCCCCTGTCAGGAGAGCAGCCGATCGGCTCTCCTCTACTCGCGTCTGTCAGACGCGAGTGAGGAAAGAACGATCACCGGCTCTTCCTATTTACATCGTGATCAGCCGTGATTGGACACGGCTGATCACGTGGTAAAGAGTCTCCATCAGAGACTCTTTACCTAGATCGGAGATGCGGTGTGCCAGACTGACACACCGCAACAAAGATCGCCGCCATCATATGACGCCCAGTCAGGATATTGAAACCACTTTGCCGCCGTCATTCTGCTATATGGCGGGCGGCAAGTGGTTAAACAAGTGTGATTTAACTTTACTTCTGCCTCGGTCTGATTCATGGTTCCTGATAGATTGTACTTTTATAGGATACAATTTGCAACTTTCTTTTTGAAACTGAAACTCTTCTTTGTTAAGTGTTGTCCTTATCTTTTCTTAAAAACAATAAAAAAGAGTTGAAACACTATTTGGTTGATTGCGCCGATTGACATTTGGTTCACTGTGCTGACAATATCTCTGCCTGGACTGACCCAGGACTTTTTATGGACCATGTACCTGGACCAATACTTGCCTGCTGTCTGTACTAACAATGGACAGTATTCTTGCCTGCTGCATGGACATAGACCTCAAAAATACACAGGCATTGCTTCAAGTTTTGGCAAAAAGTTGGGGGAAACTCGCGGCAAAAAGCACGCAACTTTGGGCTTGCAATAGTGGAAACCGAGCCTTAATGCCGTGTCATGCGACAAATTCAAAACATCTGAGAAAAAGTCGCACTGAAGTTGGAACAAAGTAGTGCAAGAACTTTTTTGGAGTTGCACCAATTAGAACGGGGGAACATTGAAATACATGTGTTTTGACTTGTCCTGCGACTTCACATGTGTCAAGTCGCACAACAACTCGCAGTAGTGGAAAGAGAGCTTAAGGCCACTTGGGACTGAAAAGATGCATCACAAGTTGTGCCCCATGATTTACAACGGGTACCTTACATATGTGTGCGACTTGCTTACGCACATGCCGTATACACAGCGGGCACACATCTTTATTACAGAAATCCATAGTTGGCATTGAAATTAACCACTTGCTTACTGGGCACTTAAACCCCCCCGCTGTCCTGACCAATTTTCAGTGCTGATCCATTTTGAATGACAATTGCGCGGTCATACTTAGCCAAATGTTTTTTGTTTTTTTTTTAAGTTCCCACAAATAGAGCATTCTTTGGGTGGTATTTGATCACCTGTGTGTTTTTTTTTTCTTTTGTTCAAACAAAAGAAAAGACAGATTTTTAAAAATAATTTGGTATATTTTTGGATATTTTGATATTACATTTTGCAAACAGGTAATTTTTCTCCTTCATGATGTACACTGATGAGGCGGCACTGATTGGTTACATTGATAGTCAGCACTGCTTGGGATCACTGGTGGGCATTGATAGGTGGCACTGGAAGGGGGTACTGGTGGGCACAGATAAGGCAAGAATTTCCTCTTCGGGACCAATGTCCCTTGCACCTAAGCCAGTGATCAGCTTTTATGCTTATCCTCATGCTGTCAGCATGAGTAGAAAAAATAGACAGATCGGCCCTTACTTCGATCTGTGATCACCCGAGTCTCAGTGACTACGTCCTATGACAGCCTCCCAGAAATTCAGGTCCACGCTGTGGCCGTCGTTTGGCTATAGCACAGACACCAAGTGGTTAATAGAAAAACAGATGCAGATTTCTAGGACTGGCCAAAAATAATGTTTAGATAGAGTCAAAGGCAACTGATGACTTTCTATTAAAGGTCTAAATGGGCCATTAACATGCATCACAATTGAACTTAGGAATGTATCTTTGCAAAGTTTTTTTTTTTTTTATCCAGAAAAATATTTTATTGAGAAAAACATGTAAAAACATACACATACCGACTTCGCAATTACATTTTAAATTACTTATATCTGTCAGATATTATTACATTTGTGTGTCTTATCGGCTGCATTAATAAACTTAACCTGTACCAAAACACCACCCGCTCCACTGAATGTCATTTTATTCATCACATACATCTGCATAATAAAAACCGTTTGTCCATCCCTATCCTAAACGAGAGGAGTAAATAAACCACATACGGTATTATGCCTTTGTAAGGTAGCCATAGATATCCAATACTTAGGGTCTCATGTCCCAAGTCCCAACAATCTACCCACGACCAGATCCACCGGGGCTAGCCCCGGAACATTCAGCCATGGTCCCCAGAGTTTCTCGAACTTCTGTGGGCAACCTCTGTGTTGGTATATCACCTTGTCCTTTCTTAGCATTTTCCCCACAGCGTTAACCCATTCTTTAAGAGCAGGGGGCTCTTCGGAAATCCAGTGTTTCATAATTAGTTTCCTTGCCAGGAATACAGCTTTGGTAATTGCCACTTTAGTACATTCCTCCCATCCCAATTCATCTAACACATTGAGCAAGCAGTGCTTGGGATTCGTAGGCAAAGTGACCTGAAATACCCTATTGACAGTGTCCACCACCCCTTTCCAGTAGGGGTGAAGCTTTGGGCACCTCCATAGTAGGTGGATCAGGTCCCCATGTTCTCTTTTACATCTAGTGCATAAAGGGGTGGGTCTAAGGCCCATAGCATATAACCTATGGGGGGTATAATAAACTCTTAATATGATGTACAATTGTGTCAGCCTGTGTGCAACATTCAGAGAGCATGTGGGCACGGCCTGTAGCACCTCTTCCCACTGATCCCCATCCAACGGGCCGACATCTCTCTCCCACTTAGCAAGCATTCCCAAAGGATGTTTATTTAAAAGGCTTTGCAGTAACATACTATAGCACTGTGAAATAAACCCTTTGGTATTATTGGCTCCTGCAATCACATTAAACACCGGTGTGTGTGAAGAAACCCAATCCGCAGATTTACTCTGTGCCTCTACTGCATGTTTTAATTGCAGGTAATAGAACCTCATAGACTGTGGTAGAGCAAATAACCTCTGTAAGGTCTCAAATGGGTGTAGTTTCCCATTTTGGAAAATCTGCTTGATATACAACACCCCATATTTTCTCCATATCGCCCCATTCTGCATCTTAGCTAATTCTGGGTATGTGTCATTAAACCATATTGGGCTGTAGTCTGTGAATCCTGTTACCCCCTGCATATATTTAGTTTTAGACCATATTTTTTGTATTAAGTCATAGGTCGGGTACTTTTTGTTGGATTTCCCGAAGTTCATGGCTTCCAAAGCCGTCGGGACCGAGTCTTTTTTAACTGTATGGAGCATTACCATTTCTGAGGAGCTACTTATGGGTCTCTCTTTTTCTGCGTCAGTGTACATTGTACCTATCAGATGTTGCAGCTGCGCAGCTATATAATAGAGCCAGGGATTAGGAAGGGCTAGCCCTCCCTCGTCCTTAGGGCGTTGGAGGTGCTCTAGTTTAATCCTTGGAGAGCGCCCTCTCCAGATTAATAGTCTGAACAAGGAGTTAATAATCCGGAAAGTTTTAAGGGTTATTACCATGGGTGTATTATGAAGTACATAAAGCAGTTGGGGCATAAGAATCATTTTAATCAAATTCACTCTGCCTGCGACCGACAGACAGAGTGAATTCCATGTTCTAATCCTTTCTCTGAACTTCTGCAGCAGAGGGGATATGTTTAGTCTACCGTATTCTCTTATCCTAGGCGTCACCTGAATACCTAGATATCTGAACGAGGTGGCCAGGGGTATTACACTATTGTCAGGGGGGGTGCTCCCCTCATCGATAAGCATCAAGGAGGATTTAGTCCAGTTAATCTGGAGTCCTGAGTATCGTCCAAATTCCAATATGGTTGACATAGCTGCATTGAGAGATCTGTCCACATCACCGAGCAAAATCATGGTGTCGTCAGCATATAGCATCACTTTTTCTTGCCTGTCGCCATATCGAAATCCGACAACTTCAGGATTGGCTCTAATTTTAATGGCTAGGGGTTCTATGGCTAATGCGAACAGCAGGGGTGACAGGGGGCACCCCTGCCTCGTGCCTCTCCCCAAATTGAATGTGTGTGACATAGCCCCCAATGCCCTAATGGCAGCCTGTGGACTGTGATACAGCAGTCGTACCCATGAGATGAAAACTTCTCCAAAACCGAAGCGTCCAAGCACCCCCCACAAGTAATCCCACTCCACGCTATCGAAGGCTTTCATAGCGTCTAATGAAAGTAAAGCCCTTTGTCCCAGGTTATCCGCCGCAGATTGCATATTCAAATAAAGCCGTCTTAAGTTTACAGCCGTAGACTTATTAGGCATGAACCCCGCCTGATCAGGGTGTATAATGGCCGTAATAGCTCCATTCAGCCTCATCGCTAGTACCTTAGCTAGAAGCTTAATATCGCTTTGCAAAAGGGATATAGGTCTATATGAACCCGGATCTGTTGGATCCTTTCCTGGCTTTAGTATAAGAACTATATTGGCTGTTGTCATAGAGGGGGGTAAACGTCTATTCTCCCTGGAAGCATTGAAAACCATTAGTAGCTTTGGCAAAATGATGTCAGCGTATTGCTTATAAACCTCTATGGGAATCCCGTCCGCCCCAGGGGCCTTGCAGTTAGGGAAAGCTGCCAATGCGTCCTGTAACTCATCCAAAGTGAGAGGAGCATCCAGATCCTCTTTTTGACTCCTCGTGAGTTGTGGAAAGTCAATGTCACCCAAATAGTCTGCCAGTTCCTCCGAGGTATATTGCCCCGTCGGAAGATACAGATTTTCGTAAAATTTGGCCAGTTCCATTAGTATAAGGTCAGGGGAGCTCACCAACCTTCCCTCTGGTGTTTTAATGGCTCCTATTACAGGGGAGCGTTGTTGGGAGTTAGCTATCCTAGCCAAAAGACGCCCCGTACTTTCTCCTTCCTCATAGAATGCCAGTCTGGAGAAGAACAGCTTTTTCTCCGCTGTGGAGGACAGCAACCGCTCATACGCAGATTGAGCTGACTGCCATGCCTCCCTAGCCGAGTCTGTCGGTGTGCGTATATAAGCCTCCTCCAGGGACTCAACCTGTCTCTCAAGTTCCTCCTTATGTTCTGAGGAATTCTTTTTCACTCTCCCTATCTCTGAAATAAGTAAACCTCTCAAATAGGCTTTAAAGGCATCCCATTGTTCCATCGGTGACTGCAGAAACTCCCGACTATTAAGGAACTCTCCCATGCTCCGCTCCATCTCATTCTGGGATAAAAATAATTTTAGCCAGAAGGCATTAAATTTCCATGGAGTTCTAGGTAACCCTGTTTTCGGGGATATAATCATGGTAATCACTAAGTGTGAGTGGTCTGAGACACTACGTGGCTTGTATATCACTTCCGAGACGGATGGGAGCATGGCCAGGTTACCCACAGCTAAATCAATTCTAGACAATGTCCCATGAGTTTTGGAGAAACATGAAAATTGCTTCTCATCCGGGTGTCTGTGTCTCCATATGTCTATCCAACCAACCTCATTAAGCAGTCTAAGCAATGGGGAGTCCCTCAGCGTGGTAGGAACCCCAGAACTAGGGTGCCTGTCCGCGGAAGGACTCAGCCAGCAATTAAAGTCCCCCACAATCAGCAACGGCAGATCTGGTCTGCCTTCAAGATAAGTCAGCAGTAACCTTAGCACCGCCACCGTAAACGGCGGGGGCACATACACACATGCCAGTATACAGTTTAGCATCCCAATCCTACAATGCAAAAAAACATATCTACCCTCTGTATCTATGCATGTATCAAATTCTTGGTAATCTATAGAGCCATGTATCATTACACTCACACCTCTTGAATATGAGGTGTGGGTGGAGTGATATGCTTTCCCCACCCAAGCATATTTAAGACAACATTTAGTTTCAGGTGTTAGATGTGTCTCCTGCATACACAAAATCATAGGGTGATATTTTTTCAGACATGAGGAAATCATCATTCGCTTAAGAGGGGAACCTAAGCCCCTGACGTTCCATGTAATTATTGGCAGTTCAGCCATTTGGCAAATCTTTGCATGATCTTAAGGAGTAAGGCAGTTCAGGAGTCATGGTCACCCAATTCCTGATCTCAGCTACTTCTGACGGGCAAAACAATATTAAAGGATCCTCTCCCCATGTATGGGTTGTGTTCCAGGGGCACGCTTTCCGTTTCCGGTTCGAAAGAACAGACCTTAATCGCATGTCCGCGGGATCAGTGACCAGTATTGGTAATATGCAGCTTTTCCAGTATAGAAATCTTCGGTAGTGTATACTTTGGCATAAGCAAAGAGCGTATAAAAAAGAGAAAAAAAGGAAAAAACAAAACCAGGCTGTCAACAGGACACGCCCATACAGTTGAATTTGAAACCATAGCCAACATGGCTTGTTCGCTTTATCTCTCACGTAGAAAGAACACATTTTCTCTTGCCTACTTCACAAGATAGCTCACTGTTCGTGTAACTATATCAAAGTTCCCAGCAGCGTAAAGCAAAAACATTCTCCAAGGTAGAAATGGGTATAATTATAATACCAAACTGCAGGATTCCACGGAGAATATTAGCCCTGAAGGGGAAATAAGTGAGCTATTGATAAATTCACTGTAAAGCTATACTTTGGGATACCAGAAAACTTCCGCTGTTATGTGTGTCAAGCGGGTCTGTCCTCATCTTCTCTGTCTCGTTGTCTTAGGGCCTGTTCATTGCGGTCAAGCCACATAGCTGCATCTTGAGCTGATTCAAAGAAGTGGGCCTGTCTGTCGGCGGTAACTCTCAGCTTAGCCGGGTACAGCATGGCATATGGAAGCTGCAGAGCCCGAAGGCGTCTCTTCACATCTGAGAACTTGGCTCTACGTTTTTGTACCTCCGCAGAGAAGTCAGGGTAGAACGACACTCTGACCCCATTCACCTGGACATTAGCTTTTTCTCTGGCATTTCTCAGCACCGCTTCTCTGTCTCTGTAGTGCATAAGCCGGGCAAGAAGGGGTCTGGGGGGGGCTCCCGGTTGTAGCGGGCGACCTGGAGTTCGGTGCGCCCTCTCTACCGTGAAGAACGGGGAAAAGGCATCTCTGCCGAATATCTCGATCAGCCAGGCCTCTATGAATGTGGTGGCATCCTTGCCCTCCGTTTTCTCCGGCAGGCCTACGATGCGTATATTGTTGCGTCTTAAGCGATTTTCCATGTCGTCAGCTCTGTTGTTGGTATCTTTGGCAAGTTGATAGGCCGCATGTGCCTCACGAGCCACTGGCGGGAGTTTGTCTTCGATATCACTTACTCTGCTTTCCACAGCAGTCGTGCGTTCTCTGATTTTCTGTAAATCTTGTCTTAGCAAGGATACATCCTCTCTCAGCCCTCCAAATTGCTCTTTAAGAATATTCACGGAAGCCGTGCAGACATGCACAGCTTTAAGTATGTCAGCTAGAGTTGGCTGCTCAGTCTCTTCACTGTCTGTATCTGTGTTTAGAGGAGGGGGCCGCTCTGCTGCTTCATCCACCTCTCCCTGCATGTCAGCATAGACTGTGTCCTGCTCTCCCCTCTCATGTGCTTCTGCCTGGGACAATGATGCAGACCCCCCTGCTTCTTGCGCTCGGTGCCCCCCCATCTTTTGGGTATAGTACATCATATCTCTCTGGTATTCCTTACCCTGTAGCTTCTGCGCCTTCTTGCTAGCCGCTTCTTTGTGTCTTTCATTACCTCTCGGTGTGCGCTGTGCCAGGGCCGCGGCGGCGCCATCTTGGATTTCGGAGGTCATGTTTTCCTCCTTTTTCTTAGCTTTCCCTCTTGTACACAGGGCCGGCGGATGGTCCGGGAGGGTGAGCGGGTCGGTAGCCAGCTGGATCGCCGTTTTTTGGCACCGGATCGCTGCTGGGAAAGGATCGATTCGGTGTGCTGAAGTGGAGCTGTGAGAAACACTTCCTCTCACATGCCGATCTTGGCCACGCCCCCATCTTTGCAAAGTTAAACTCATTAAAACCCTTTCTTATTTTTGATTGGGGATAGACTGCAGAGGGATTATACGTTTTGGGGGATGTCTACACCCCTGATAGGGTGAAGACACCTACCAAATTTTGCCAATTTCGCATTAAAAATTATTCTCTTCCTGTCACATAGCCAAACAGGAAGTGAGGGTAAAACCTTGGGGACACACAGGTCAATCTAAATAGTTTCCCCATTCGGGAAATTGCACTCTAGCATTTTGTCATGTACATCCCAAATTATTATTTATCTTGGGGTTTATTTACTAAGAGGTAAATCCACTTTGCACCACAAGTGCACTTAGAAGTTCAGTTGCTGGAGATCCGAGGGGGACATGCAAGGAAAAGAAAAAAAAACAGCATCTTTGCATCTACATGATTGGATGATAAAATCACCAGTGCTACCCTTCTGATTTTCATCAACTACACTTGTATTGCAGAAAGGATTTGCCTTTAATAAACCCCAAAATACCTAATAAGTTGGGGTGTACACAACAAAGTGCTAGAGTGCAATTTGCATAATGGGGGCACTAGTTTGATTGACCTGTGTGTCCCCAAGGAAAAACTAGGGTTTTACTCTCACTTCCTGTTTGGCTATGACAGGAAGTGAAGCCAATTTTAAGAAAAGGGACAAAGCCCAATGTTTAAAAAAAATAAAAATCTTGATTTCCGTCAAATGTCCACAATTGGAAAAGGATTGGCTTCAGCTTGATTTTAGTTCAGTGCTTCTCAACCCTGTCCTCAAGTACCCCCCAACAGGCCATGTTTGCAGGTTTTCCTTCTTCTTGCACAGGTGCTTTAAATCAAAGTCAATGGCTTTGTATTTTGGACAGCTATTTTAAAGATAAAGTTTCCTAAACATGTCCTGTCAGGGGGGTACTTGAGGACTGAGGCTGAAAACCACTGCTCAAAAAGAAAATTGAATACTTACCACTCTGAAATGTTACTTTCCTGGTCTCATCCATGGCAGCATACGCACAATCCATGCATGTGCTACCATGAAGGCACCAGGAAAGTAACTTAAAAATAAAAAAAAAATGAAAAAGGGATTTGTCCAAGACATGCCAATCAGCATAGTTAAGCTGCAGCTGGGAAATCCAATGCATAAAAAGAACACACATAAAACAAAAGAATTTGAAACAATTTTATTGGTCCAAAAAACAAGCAAAACAAAAAAACAAACAGAGGACTTGGAAAAGAAGGAAAGCAAAATACACACATGTATGTTAATTTGAGACACTAACAGAATAGGTTTTACCCTTTTGCAGTGTAAATTAACAGGATAGAAAGAATTTTAAAAATAAGGCAGCATAGACAGTTAAATCAAAGTGAACAACGTAAAAACAACAAAAATTGCCAACATAAAAAAGATTTCATGGTAAAATAAAAGCCACCCAAAAAAAAAAAAAACCAGCAAACCAAAGTAACAAATAAATTGCATAAAAACACATCTGTTTTGCAACAACATAACAAACAAAATACAAATAAAAAATACATGTGTTGGAAACTCGATAAGGACACCCAAATGTACTCTCTTGCCGGCCCCCCCACACACACACAATCTTGGCTCTTTTCAGGGCAAAGTAAAGATTGCTATCTGCAAGCTTTATGTAACATAGGTTTTGTGTGCTAATGAGGCAATTGCAAACACATGGACAGTCTATTAAACACACAAAATGCAAGTTCACCCAATGTAGAGACTGAACTTCAAAGTGGGTAAACCTGTTAAGGATGTCCTTAAATTACTAACCCAAAAAACACACTCTGAGCATGCCCAGAAACATCCAAGTGCTGTTCACACACAAAAAGCACCACCAAAAAAAAACCAAAGTCCCTGAGCATGCTCAGAACAACCCAAATGCAGCTAGCACAAAATAAGCCACCCCACTGTCCAAAATTAAGCACATCGTCCAGCATGCACCAAAATTACAGATGGGACAAAACACCCCCCAGTCCAGGGGGCAACTATAGAGCCTAACATGTGCAAAAGTTATACAACAAATACCATTGCAGTCTAAGGGAACTGACTTGGCAATTTTACTAGTCCCCACTTGGCTGGCTTATCTTCTAGTTATTGGCCTTAAAATGAGTATGTGGCCTTAAAATGAGTATGGGGCCCAGGTCCCACCCTAAGGGACATATATCAATGTCACTAATTGGACAACCCCAAAAACGAAGCAAGGAGAAATGCCTTTAAATATGCCAAATTGCTTAAGGGCCAGTTCACACCAATGCAGTCCAGTGCATATTTTATGCATCAAAAAGGCATGGAAATTCGGTTATATGGTGTGCAATGGCATAGTTCAAACCAGTGCTTGCTGTTCCAGTGCGTTCCAGTTCCAGAAAAAACAGTAGAACATGCTGCATTTTTTCTGCACTGGACTGTACTGAAAAGCTGTAAAACGCATCAAAAGGTTAAGAAAAAAGAGTGGGGAATAAAAGCACTGGACTGCATCAAAAACGCACTGGAACGCACTGGAACGCATCAAAAACTTGCATGCAGAAAAGCACCTGGAACGCGTCCGGACTGCGTTTCTATAGTGTGAACTGGCCCTAAGGGCCCTAAGGGCAAGATCACACCATAGAAACGCAGTCCGGACGCGTTCCAGGTGCTTTTCTGCATGCACATTTTTTATGCGTTCCAGTGCGTTTTTGGTGCATTTTTGATGCAGTCCAGTGCTCCCCCCCCTCTTTTTTCTTAGCCTTAAGGCCTGATTCACACCTATGCATTTTTAGTGCTTTTTGCATTTTGCAGATCTGCACTACAGTCCATTTAACCAGGTTTGCTATGGAACACGTTCTGTAGTGCAAATCTGCAAAATGCAAAAAGTACTAAAAATGCATAGGTGTGAATCAGGCCTAAATAAGGACAAGTGTGTTGCAGTGCGTTTTTGGTGCATTTAGGTGCATTTTTGATGCATTTTACAGCGTTCCAGTACAGTCCAGTGCATAAAAAATGCAGCATGTTCGACTTTTGTTTTTGGGAACTGGAAACGCACTGGAACTGCAAGCACTGGTGTGAACTATGCCATTGAAAACCATATAACCTACTTTCCGTGCGTTTTTGATGCAGAAAAAAAACGCACTGGACTGCATGTGGTGTGAACTGGCCCTTAAGGAATAAAAGTTATTTAAAACTACTCGCAGCTATAATGAAATGTCGGTCCAGCAGTTAGGGATGAGCCGAACACCCCCCTGTTCGGTTCGCACCAGAACTTGCGAACAGACAGAAAATGTGTTTGAACACACGAACACCGTTAAAGTCTATGGGGCAAGAACATGAATAATCAAAAGTGCTAATTTTGAAGGCTTATATGTAGGGATGAGCTTCGAGTTCGAGTCGAACTCATGTTCGACTCGAACATCGGCTGTTCGCAAGTTCGCCGAACAGCGATCAATTTGGGGTGTTCGCGGCAAATTCGAATGTCGCGGAACACCCTTTAAAAGTCTATGGGAGAAATCAAAAGTGCTAATTTTACAGGCTTATATGCATGGTATTGTCAAAAAAGGGTTTGGGGACCTGGGTCCTGCCCCAGGGGACATGTATCAATGCAAAAAAAAGTTTTAAAAAGGGCCGTTTTTTTGGGAGCAGTGATTTTAATAATGCTTAAAGTGAAACAATAAAAGTGTAATATCCCTTTAAATTTCGTAGCTGGGGGGTGTCTATAGCAGTGTTTCTCAGCTCCAGTCCTCAAGGCGCCCCAACAGGTCATGTTTTCAGGATTTCCCTCAGATGAAACAGCTGTGGTAATTACTAAGGCAGTGAAACTGATCAAATCACCTGTGCAAACTAATGGAAAGCCTGAAAACATGACCTGTTGGGGCGCCTTGAGGACTGGAGTTGAGAAACCCTGGTCTATAGTATGCCTGTAAAGGGGCGCATGTTTCCCGTGTTTAGAACAGTCTGACAGAAAAATGACATTTCAAAGGAAAAAAAGTCATTTAAAAGTACTCGCGGCTATTAATGAATTGCCGGTCCGACAATACACATAAAAGTTCATTGATAAAAACGGCATGGGAATTCCTCAAAGGGGAACCCTGAACCAAAATTAAAAAATAAAAATGACGTGGGGGGTCCCCCTAAATTCCATACCAGGCCCTTCAGGTCTGGTATCGATATTAAGGGGAACCCCGGCCAAAATTTTGAAAAAAAATGACGTGGGGGGTCCCCCTAAATTCCATACCAGGCCCTTTAGGTCTGGTATCGGTATTAAGGGGAACCCCGCGCCAATTTTTTTTAAAAAAACGGCGTGGGGCCCCCCAAAAATCCATACCAGACCCTTTTCCGAGCACGCAACCTGGCAGGCCGCAGGAAAAGAGGGGGGACGAGAGAGTGGCCCCCCCTCCTGAACTGTACCAGGCCACATGCCCTCAACATTGGGAGGGTGCTTTGGAGTAGCCCCCCAAAACACCTTGTCCCCACGTTGATGAGAACAAGGGCCTCATCCCCTCAACCCTGGCCGGTGGTTGTGGGGGTCTGCGGGCGGGGGCCTTATTGGAATCTGGAAGCCCCCTTTAACAAGGGGACCCCCAGATCCCGGCCCTCCCCCCTGTGTGAAATGGTAAGAGGGTACAAAAGTACCCCTACCATTTCACTAAAAGACTGTCAAAAATGTTAAAAATGGCAAGAGACAGTTTTTGACAATTCCTTTATTTAAATGCTTCTTCTTTCTTCTTTCTTCCTTCATCTTCTTCTTCTGGTTCTTCCTCTGGTGTTCTCGTCCAGCATCTCCTCCGCGGCGTCTTCTTCCCTTCTTCTCCTCCAACCGCTCCATATCCATGGCATGGAGGGAGACTCCCGCTCTTCTCTTCATCATCTTCTTCTCTTCTTCATCTTCTTCATCTTCTTCTCCGGGCTGCTCCGCATCCATGGTGGCATGGAGGGAGGCTCCCGTTGTGTGACGCTTCCCCTCTTCTGACGGTTCTTAAATAACGGGGGGAGGCGGGGTCACTCGGTGACCCTGCGCCCCTCTGATGCACGGGGACATGATGGGACTTCCCTGTGGCATTCCCCGTGACGCCACAGGAAAGTCCCGTCAAGTCACCGTGCGTCAGAGGGGGGCGGGGTCCCCTGATGAAGTCACGTGGGTCGTGACATCACGCGTAGGGGCGGGACAGGCACTCTATGTTGATTGGAGATACGAGCTCGCCGCTCGTCGGATTTTTGCATTGTGTATCTGCTTTTATGTGAGGACCTTTACTGTTTAAATAAACCCAGCTATTGCCAAACCGTATTACACTATTGTGGGACCTTCCTTTGCTTTCTTTCCCATCTGGTGACCCCTGGTATATTACTTGAAGAGACGGAGCTCCCATATGAGGCTAGCGGGGATAGGATTAAAAATTGCCGCCCCCACTACTGGTCTGAAGTTGGCACCCCGCCATTTGGAAGATTTTTTCATCCCTGCACCATGAATAAGGGCCGCCATGCCTAAAATTGACTGATGCTGTTACCCCATTACCTGCAGGTAAGGGGCCACTGCTTACTTACGTGTGGTGTGTTGCACGAAGAAGGAAAATATCACCATGTGTGCCAGTCACGCCACTTTCCCTAAGAGGATCACTATATATGCACTTTTACTTGTGGTCATTTTTAGTTGTCACTTATATTTTGTCCATCTGCACCAGTCACTTTATCCTTTTTATCTGTTTGCCATGTGCTTGGTTTGCACATTATTTATATGAAATTTAGTATATCGCAATTGGAGTTGTCTATTGCTATTTTTATTTATTTTTTTACTTTGCACATGATATTGGTCACATGTTGTTTTATCACGTGATGTATGCTGCATATAAGCACGTCAGTATAACACAGTCACTTTGTAGACCTAGGATATCCTGAGTAATAGATATCAGCACTGTCACTTTATCTATATTTTGATATATTTATGTATTCGTTGTTGAATGGATTAGCGCAGCACCATATCTCTATTCAGAAATCAAAAGTGCTAATTTTAAAGGCTTATATGCATGGTATTGTCATAAAAAGTGTTTGGGGACCTGGGTCCTGCCGCAGGGGACATGTATCAATGCAAAAAAAAGTTTTAAAAACGGCTGTTTTTTTGGGAGCAGTGATTTTAATAATTCTTAAAGTGAAACAATAAAAGTGTAATATCCCTTTAAATTTCGTAGCTGGGGGGTGTCTATAGTATGCCTGTAAAGGGGCGCATGTTTCCCGTGTTTAGAACAGTCTGACAGCAAAATGACATTTCAAAGGAAAAAAAAGTAATTTAAAAGTACTCGCGGCTATTAATGAATTGCCGGTCTGACAATACACATAAAAGTTCATTGATAAAAACGGCATGGGAATTCCCCACAGGGGAACCCTGAACCAAAATTAAAAAAAAAAAAAATGAAGTGGGGGGGGTCCCCCTAAATTCCATACCAGGCCCTTCAGGTCTTGTATGGATATTAAGGGGAACCCCGGCCAAAGTTTTTTTTAAAAAAATGACGTGGGGAGTCCCCCTAAATTCCATACCAGGTCCTTCAGGTCTGGTATCGATATTAAGGGGAACCCCGGCCAAAATTAAAAAAAAAAAAAATTACGTGGGGGTCCCCCTAAATTCCATACCAGGCCCTTCAGGTCTGGTATGGATATTAAGGGGAACCCTGCGCCAAAATTTAAAAAAAAAACGGCGTGGGGTCCCCCCAAAAATCCATACCAGACCCTTATCCGAGCACACAACCTGGCAGGCCACAGGAAAAGAGGGGGGACGAGAGAGCGCCCCCCCTCCTGAACTGTACCAGGCCACATGCCCTCAACATTAGCAGGGTGCTTTGGGGTAGCCCCCAAAACACCTTGTCCCCATGTTGATGAGGACAAGGGCCTCGTCCCCACAACCCTGGCCGGTGGTTGTGGGGGTCTGCGGGCGGGGGGCTTATCGGAATCTGGAAGCCCCCTTTAACAAGGGGACCCCCAGATCGTGGCCCTCCCCCCTGTGTGAAATGGTAAGGGACCATTTCACTAAAAAACTGTCAAAAATGTGAAAAATGACAAGAGACATTTTTCGACAATTCCTTTATTTAAATGCTTCTTTTTTCGTCTTTCTTCTGTGTTCTCGTCCAGCATCTCCTCCGCGGCGTCTTCTTCCCTTCTCCTCGGGCCACTCCGCATCCATGGCATTCTCTTCATCTTCTTCATCTTCTTCCAATGTTGAGGGCATGTGGCCTGGTACGGTTCAGGAGGGGGGGCGCTCTCTCATCCCCCCTCTTTTCCTGCGGCCTGCCAGGTTGCGTGCTCGGATAAGGGTCTGGTATGGATTTTTGGGGGGACCCCACGCCATTTTTAAAAAAAAAATTTTTTTCTGAATTGTGTTTGTTTTCTTAATGCTGTTTTTATCAATGAACTTGTATGTGTTTTGCCGGACCGAAATTTCATTAGAGCCGCACGAAGTGAACCAGCGTTAAAAAAAAAAAAAAGTCTAGAGGTGCGCCTGTTCAACCTATGCAAATGTTTTTACGTTGCCTGACATTTACTAATATTTTGCCGGCGCACTGAACTAAAGTATTTGAACAAGCATAAATGCCGTTTGAGCATGCGCAGTGTATAAATTCACCTCCTGCAGTTCAAATGTATTTGCCGGCGCTGCCGGCTTGTTCCGAGAAGGTCACTTTCTCGTTCTATATTGGCCATATTTGTGACTTGGCCAGTTAGTACAACACTTCCCCACATCACCCCCATATTATTGGCACTTCCAGCTTGTTTAAATTTGAAGTTAAACATGCCGTGCACCAGGTCTATAGTGGCGTACAGATCACCTCTTCCCATGCGCCGGGAAGAGAATAGTAAATGGGGGATCGCGCTGTGTTACCGGCGCAAATGCTTTGTAAATACGAAAATGTAATTTGCGCATCGGCGTGCACCGCAAGTCATGGCGCAAATGCTTCATAAATCAGCCCCAATGTGTCTTGAGGCCTCTTTTAATGTTATTCACGTGTTCTCCCATGGGTCTAGAGGTTCTCCCCACATATTGGAGTCCACATTCACACTGTAGCATGTACACTACGCCTACAGTGCCGCAAGTGATTCGATTTTTAATCTGATAAGTTCTCTTAGTGGCAGTAGCTAAAAACTCTCTTTTTTTTTTACATTAAATTTACATTGTCTGCATGCTGGGCATTTTCCGTATGCATAGAACCCTGACATAAAGTTGAAAATTCTGTTATCTTTAATCACAGAAGGATCCACCACACTAGGGGCTATGATGTCCCTTAGGGTCGGTGGTCTCCTATAAATAAATCTAGGGCGGGCCGGGAGAGTTGGACCTAGGATATTATCCTTTTTCAAAATATCCCAGTGTCTCAGAATGATTTTTTCCACCTTCTTATGTTGAATATTATAGTCTAGGATAATCCTATATTGAAAATCATCCTGCTTGACATTCTTATTCTTATTAGATCCTGCTACCAGAGTGGATCGGTCCATATTGCCCACCCTTTCCACCTCCTCTGTTTATAAGTGCCTTAGAATATCCTTTTTGTAGAAACCTCTCTGCCATGACATTGGCTTGTGAGAAATAATCATCAAGAGAACAGTTGCGCCAAAGGCGAATAAACTGCCCTCTAGGAATATTAAGTAACCATGAATTATGATGACAGCTATCTAAGGGAATGTAACCATTCCTGTCTGTTGGTTTAAAATAATTCTTGGTTCTATAGGCACCTTCATGTTTAAAAATTTCTAAATCAAGGAAGGCTATGCTAGAAGCATCAGCATTCCATGAAAGACGAATATTTTTTGTGTTGCCATTAAGCCTGGATATGAATAATTGGAGACTGATCAAATCACCCTCCCATATCATGAACAAGTCGTCTATATATCTTTGGTAGCAGACCAGCTGTGCCGGTCTGCTACCAAAGACAAATTCCTCCTCCCAGTGTGCCATAAAGATGTTCGCGACGCTCGGCGCGAACCGAGCGCCCATGGCAATACCGAGCGTCTGTAAGAAGAATTTACCACCGTACCAGAAATAATTTCTGGCAAGGCAGAATTCAAGAGCTTTCAGGATAAAGGCCTTCAACTGGGGGTATAAACCTTTCCCGAGCCCACTGTACAGAATTGACAGCATCAGAATGTCCAATAATTGTGTATAATGAGTCAACGTCGGCTGTCACTAATAAACTGTTGTCATTAAAGGATAGACTTTCAACAATTTGTATGATATGTTTGGTATCTTTTAAAAAAGCTGTGGTAGTAGATACCAGAGGTTTCAGGAAGTAATCTAGGTACTGGCCCAATCGTGCTGAGACGGAGTCAATGCCGTTTACGATGGGTCTTCCTGGGGGTGCCTGGGGGTCCTTATGGATCTTAGGTAAGAAATATATAATCGGTCTTCTACAAGCACTTGGATTTAAATAGGATGCTTCTTTTTTATTCAATACTCCTCCTGTTTTCCCCAAGGAGATCAAAGCTTCCAACTCATTTTTAAACTGAATAACAGGATCCTTACCTAGTACTTGATATGTCTTCCTATCTGACAATAACCGGTCCCTTGGTAGTATGATTTACTCATAATTACTAACCAGCCCCCCTTATCGGCGGGCCGGATAATCACATCTTTGTTTTTTTCTAATGTGCTGATTGCTTTTTTAAAATAAGAGGGGTCACCTATTCTTCTCACTTTCATTTCCTCTATGTCACTAATGACCATATTCTTAAAGACCTCTACGTGTCTATGGTCATTCTTTGGGGAGGTTAAAGACCGATTTGTTAGCCAGGTTGGAATGTGTACCTAAAGGGGCTTCAGGGCAGTTACACATTAGATCTTGGTAGCTTTATTAGATCACTGCTAAACTATGCTGTTTTTCCACAGATTTTTTATACATATGTATTATAAATTATTTCAGGTTTGACTAATAGCCATGTCCCTAGTGGGTGTCTCCATTTAGAATCCTATTGATTCTTATGCCCCGTACACACGGTCGGATTTTCCAATGGAAAATGTCCGATCGGAGCGTGTTGTCAGACATTCCGACCGTGTGTGGGCTCCATCTGACATTTTCCATCAGATTTTCCGACACACAAAGTTTGAGAGCAGGCTATAAAATTTTCCGACAACAAAATCCGATCGCGTCAATTCCGTGTGTGGCCAGTTCCGATGCACAAAGTGCCACGCATGCTCAGAAGAAATTCTGAGACGGAACAGCTCTGTCTGGTAAAATTAGCGTTCGGATACAGCACTTTCGTCACGCTGCAATGTAAAAAATGGTTTAATACAGCGCACTCTCTTCTTCTTTATAATGTGAAAAGAATGAAGTCGTTTTGCTGCTCATATTCACACAGACTTCTCACAAACTTCTTTCTTTATTACTTATCGTGGTTCCCTCAATATATTTTGATTTGTCACATCTGACAAAATTTCTTTTTTGTTGTTTTATTTATTTATTTTTTTTCAAGGCTGTCTTTTTTTTTTTTTTTTTTTGGGTTTGTATTTTTTTCAAGGCTGATCTTTGTTTTATTTTATTTTTAATTTGACTCCATAATATTTTTGTGTGTTTTTTGTGTGTCAAGTTACCACAACACCATTATTATCTTGTATTATTTATTCTCAAGAAGGTTGCTTGGTGTTGGTGTCCCTTGTTAATTTCACATTGTATTTTTGAAATGTACCTGCCTCCTCACAAACAAACTGTCCTTTTTTTAAGGAAAACACACATAGGCGAGTATAATTGAAACAAAAAATCCTTTATTAAGGGCTCAGAACCAAACAAAGAGGGAGGCAACGCTGGAGAAACATCAGAAATTGGTGAAGCCTTGGACCCCCAGGGCAGACATCAAATCTTTTCCTGCAAAATTGGTGGCCTGAAGAGTCCATATCTAAGGGAGTGCAGTCTGGTCCAGAAGTCCCAGAGATCCAGAAAGCAGCAGATGACATCTGTGTCCCCAGGCTGTGGTACTACAAGAGACTGCATCTTTTGCCAGACTATACCTCTCAGCAAATAGCTTGGGGTGTCTACTTTCCAAAATGGGGTCATTTGGGGGGGTTTTGTGCCACCTGGGCATTCCATGGCCTCCGAAACTGTGATAGGCAGTGAAGAGTGAAATCAAAAATTTACACCCTTAGAAAGCCTGAAGGCAGTGCTTGGATTTCGGGGTCCCGTACGCGGCTAGGCTCCCAAAAAGTCTCACACATGTGGTATCCCCGTACTCAGGAGAAGCAACAGAATGTATTTTGGGGTGTAATTTCACATATTCCCATGGCATGTTTGAGCAATATATCATTTAGTGACAACTTTGTGCAAAAAAAAAAAAAAAAATTTGTCTCTTTCCCGCAACTTGTGTCACAATATAAAATATTCCATGGACTCGACATGACTCTCAGCAAATAGCTTGGGGTGTCTACTTTCCAAAATGGGGTCATTTGGGGGGTTTTGAACTGTCCTAGCATTTTATGCACAACATTTAGAAGCTTATGTCACATATCACCCACTCTTTTAACCACTTGAAGACAAAGCCCTTTCTGACACTTTTTGTTTACATGAAAAAATTATTTTTTTTGCAAGAAAATTACTTTGAACCCCCAAACATTATATATTTTTTTTAAAGCAAATGCCCTACAGATTAAAATGGTGGGTGTTTCATTTTTCACACAGTATTTTTCAAACGCATTTTTTGGGGAAAAAATACACTTTTTTAAATTTTAATGCACTAAAACACACTATATTGCCCAAATGTTTGATGAAATAAAAAAGATGATCTTAGGCCGAGTACATGGATACCAAACATGACATGCTTTACAATTGCGCACAAACGTGCAGTGGCAACAAAATAAATACATTTTTAAAAGCCTTTAAAATCCTTTACAGGTTACCACTTTAGATTTACAGAGGAGGTCTACTGCTAAAATGACTGCCCTCGATCTGACCTTCGCGGTGATACCTCACATGCATGGTGCAATTGCTGTTTACATTTGACGACACACCGCCGCTTGCGTTCGCCTTAGCGCGAGAGCAGGGGGTGACAGGGGTGCTTTTTTTTTTTTTTTTTTTTTTTCTTTATTATTATTATTTTTTTTAGCTTATTTTTAAACTGTTCCTTTCATTTTTTTTTTAATCATTTTTATTGTTATCTCAGGGAATGTAAATATCCCCTATAGCAATAGGTAGTGACAGGTACTCTTTTTTTTAATAAACTTGGGGTCTATTAGACCCTAGATCTCTCCTCTGCCCTCAAAGCATCTGACCACACCAAGATCGGTGTGATAAAATGCTTTCTCAATTTCCCAATGGCGCTGTTTACATCCGGAGAAATCTAAGTCATGAAATGCTCGTAGCTTCCGGTTTCTTAGGCCATAGAGATGTTTGGAGCCACTCTGGTCTCTGATCAGCTCTATGGTCAACTGGCTGAATCACCGGCTGCATTCTCAGGTTCCCTGTTGAGACAGGAGAGCCAGGGAAAAACACGGAAGACGGTGGGGGGGCATTCCCTCCCACTGCTTGTAAAAGCAGTCTAGAGGCTAATTAGCCGCTAGGATTGCTTTTACATGAAAGCCGACCGCTGGCTGAAAAGAATGATAACAAGATGATACCTAAACCTGCAGGCATCATTCTGGTATAACCACTCAAAGTCGTGAATGGCGTACCTGAAGACAAAAAAATGGTTAACAATAAAACACAGTAAACGGTAAAGTATAAAAAATTGCATACCTGAAAAGCAAACATGATAAAACATAATAACAATAAAACATTGCAGAATAGAATACAGTAAAAAAGAGCAGAACAATAGAGAGAGAATAGAGAGAGAGAGAGAACAATAAAACGACAACTATTTTTTTTTATCTTATATATTTTTTTTTTTTACACTTTTTTTTGTAACTAACTTTGATAACTGTAACCGGTTCCAGGTTCGGGTCTCTCAAAATGCGATGGCATCTTGGGAGACCCTGTGAAAGTGCGCCTAGTCTGTGCAATGCTGTATCCTACGCTAATACTCAACTAGTGAATGGTAGCGTTCAAAACATTCACCAATGCAAAGACCAGGATTGTCAGGACAGGAGGGACAATAATAGCGGGTGTCACGCCTATATCCGCGCTTGCTGCAGACACGACATCTTTTTTGGGGGGGTTCGTTGGGTAGGGGTACTCGGGAGGACTTAAAGAAAATGCCTCTCATGCAGCCGACTGCATTTTGTTGGGGATGTGAATGGGGGAAGTACGGGCGCTGCAGAAGTGGTGGGTTTCCAATTAGGATTGCCGAATGCAGCAGGAAGGGCATTATGGGCACGACGGGCCTGTTTGTCTTCTTCTTGGTGGCAGCGGGACACTACTTGTGCTTGCCACCTCACCAGCTTGAACTGCACTTATGGGACTCGCCACGTCACCAAGTGTTACTGCAGTGCTGGTTTGACTACGACCGGGGTGTACTAGGCAAAAAAACTGTTAGCAATTGCAGGGATCAGGCCTGACTCTGCGAATGCTGCAGTTATGTGTTTAGTGTTTTGTAAGTGACAGTGATCGATCGATAGTATAAGTAGGGGGGTGGTAGTTGTGCTGTGATAGGAAGGGGATAGAGGGAGGGGAAAGGGGCTATACTAAAGTGCATGTGACAAACATACCAGATGGCCTAAAAACATCTGTCAAAATGGGTAAAAAGAAAAAAAGGGGGAGAAGGCTGGCATGTGCAAATGAATGGTGAACTACATGGGAATACCACTTAGTGGTGTATGAAGAAAGTGCTATCATCAAGCAACAAAGAGAATATATCACAATACATATCAGTGAATAGTGCACATGGGTATGGAAAGCAACCAGACAAGTGCAAAATCCCAAAGGTGATCATATACAATTCCTTTAAAACGTTTAGAATATACTGAAGAATATATCATATCAACAGAATAAATGCATGAATAAAAGAATAAATAAAAAATAAAAAAAAATATATATAATAGTCCCAGTGGTAAGTGTTGGAGAAAACACCAAACACTTGGCAGCTAGCAAGTACAAAAAATAAAAATTCACATTAAAGAAACAATAAAAAATGTATAAGTTATATCCCAAAAAATGTGACAACAGTCCCGCCACCAAATGTGACACTTCTGAATGAAAATCCAAAAAACAATGGTGTAAGTAAAGGGAGGGGAGTGATCTTCAGTGGGGGCACCTCCGTGTCCACAGGCCCCTTACCTTACAGCTGTAAGGTATACAGCATATATATAAGAAGCCCAGCAGATAGTAGAATCCAAAAAATGCAGCAGATGGCGTTGATCAAGGATGCGGTGTCTCATATGCAGAGAAACAAGATAAACGGCATATGGTATAAGTCTGTTTGATGTGGAGGACACAGGAGGGGATGAAGAGTAGGAAGAAGGGGAGAGAGGGGGGGTTGCACTCACTTGTGACCAATGAGCGCAAGCCTCAACCACGAGTGCCGAGCTCGTATGATCCCAAATGCTGGCCAAGGATCCTCCAACGTATCTTCGCCAAGGGGTTAATATGGCGCACAATGGAGGTAGCCGTGTACATATAACTAAAAATGGTGGGGGGAAGGGGGTGGGTTGGGGGTTCATGAGAGGGGGAACTTGATGGTGGTAGTTAATGTTTCACAACAAGTTCAGGTATTAGTCCATGTAAGGATAAAATGATGCTGAATAAATGGAAGGCAGCCAGTCTATAAAAGCTAGAAGAAGCTCTGGAACAATAAAAAAGAAAGAAGGACGGCGCCCTCTAAGTGCAGCATGTATGTTAAAAATATTTATTACAATAGATAAAAACACTCACATTTGAGTTGCTAAAAACCAGCATGTAAAGTAGTTTCATCTGCATGCTCTCGGGGGATGTGGGTGTCACATCCCAGGAACCCCCCCACTGGTCACGGGCCAGTGGGGGGGGTTCCTGGGATGTGAGTCCTGTGACCTGGGTCCTGGTAGCTGTTCCGGTGGTGCCGAGGGTCCTCAGAGGCTCCGGGCGGCCAGGATATCGGTCATGGATCCTCCTTGGAGCGCCGTGCTGACCTGCGTCTTCACTTCCGGGAGCGGGGTGAGGCGGGCGGTGCTTCGCTTTCAGAGCATGCGTGCTCCTTCATCAGGCTTGCTGGTGGCCATATTCAGTGTGGGAATTTATACCATAGGCAATGGGAGGGGTGGAGAGGTAATTGAGAGGAGGGCGGGACTATGTATAATGATTGGGCACGTAGGTAACCATGGAGATGGGGTGTACACGATGAGGGGAGTGAAGGGAGACAGGGAGTGGGCGGGGCGGGGAGTGAGGAGGGGGGGAAAAAAAGGAAATATGCAAATGAGTGTGTTGTGGTAAGAACATATATGTGTGTGTATATGGATTGTGGGGTAAGGAGAAGGCGGTCTATATGAAGAGGAATGTTGTATTGATCATAGTGGATGGGAACAAAATATATATATATATCTATATATCTATAGATATATATATATATATATGTATATACATATATACACATACGTCAACATATATGGGAAGGGAATACAAAAATGCAGAAAATGGTATATAATTAAATAGGTATATAATTATAGGGAGAGATTGGTGGTATATATGAGAATAAATGACGCAATGATGGAAAAGGGATAAAACATGTACAATGTATATACGTGTGTAAACACAAAGAACCGTTTATAAAGGATCCCTTCACACACATATACACATATATACACATTTAAATGACACGTAAGATTGGGACAAAAGGAGGGGGGGAGTGTGTTTCCAGATGGGTATTTGGGAATGAGAGGAATGTTATGGGAAATACTGGGAAATAAATAAATAAAAGTAAAAATAATAAAAAATATATAGAAATATAAATAAAAATAAAGATAAATATAAATATATATAAATATATATATATATATATATATATAAATACAAATAAATAAAAATAAAAATATAAAAATAAAAATAAGAAATTTAAAATAATAAAAATGTTTTAATAAAAATAAAAATAAATATAAATATAAAAATAAAAATGGTATGTGTTATACACTAGGGCTATGTGGATAGGGGTAATGGGTGGGAGACGGGTATACCCATACACGTGTTCCACGTAGACTGTAAGTTAATGGAGTAGTGACTAGATGATGGATAAAACAATAAATGAGACAACAGGTAGGACAATGGATGAAACAATACATGGTGAATTGAGATAAGATGATGTGATGAGGCAGGGATATGGTTGGGGTCACACCAAAATGTTAATTTCAATGCCTTCATTGAGGCCTCCTGGCGATAAAGTGTCCAGTGTGTATATCCAGTAGTTTTCTCTTTCACACAACCTTTTGTAGCGTTCAGCGGTAGGGAGGGTGGGTGGAATAGACTCAATAACCCACACGCGTAGCCCTGAAGATGTTTGTCCATGATGTTCTTTAAAATGTCTTGGTACACTATGCTTGTCAATGCCCTTCTCTACAAGGTTACGATGCTCACCAAACCTTTTGCGGAGCGGGCGTGTGTAAACACGGGCCTATGTGTAACATGGGCGCATGTGAGGCAGAGGGGCTTCCTACATTGATACATGCCTTTGATGTTAAAGAAGGTTAACGGGGCACTGGCGGTGGGGCGTGCTGTTTTCACTTTGCTTGGTGCTATTTGGGTCTTTATATTCTTAGCCCGTCTGTAGGTGACCAGTGGTTTATCACTTATGGTGGGTTTTAGATGCGGATCCTCACGCAGAATGGACCAGTGTTTGTTGAAAATCTTTTCCATTTGCTTAAATCTGTTGTGGTATTGTGTCACAAATCTGACGGGTTGGGTAGTGTCGTCTGTACTGGTTTGTCTCTTGTCCTTCGCATTTTCACTGAGATAGTATTGGAAGGCATCTTCTATGATGTGGTCTGGATAACCCTTGTCTTTGAATTTGGCTTTGAGTAGTAGGCCGTGTGTTTCATAGTCCTGTAGGCGCGTGCAATTATGTTTTAGGCGGTAGCTTTTTGGGATGTTTTTAACCCATCGTGGGTGATGGCAACTGTTAGAGTGTAGGTAAGAATTCCCTGAGGTGGATTTTGTATAATTCTGGGCGCAGTTGGTGTTTTCATAGTGGAAGAGTTCCAGATCCAAAAAGGCCAGTTTGTTATGGTCTGTGACTGATGTAAATGATAGACCCATGGAGTTGTTTTTGCAGTGTTGGACGAAGGGTAGGATGGTGGTTTCTGGACCATCCCAGATAATGACTACGTCATCTATGTAGCGCCCGTAATAGACTATGTGGGGCGCATATGGGTTATTGTTGTGTATATATTGTAGCTCCCAGTAACCCATGGTAAGGTTTGCGTAGCTGGGGGCAAAATTGGCCCCCATGGCAGTTCCTTTTGTTTGAATATAGAAGTCTCCCTGGGATTCAAAATAATTGTGGGTTAGGCAGAATTCTAATATTTCCAGTAAGAATTGGTTCTGACGTGGGTTGAGTGATGGATCATTGTTGAGGTAGTGTCGTACAGCTTGTAAACCAATGCTATGGGGAATGGACGTGTATAGTGAGATCACATCTAGCGAATGCCAGTGGTATGTCGGTTCCCAGGAGTAGTATCGTAGCATGTTCAGAAGGTGGATGCTGTCTTTAATGTAGGAAGGTAGGTTCTGTACTATACCTTGTAGAAAATGATCAATGTAGATAGAGAAGTAGCTGGTTACGCTTTCCATGGCTGCCACTATTGGTCTACCAGGAGGGTGTGTGGGGTCTTTGTGCACCTTCGGAAGGTGGTAAAAGTAGGGCCTTTTGTAAAAGTCGTGTTTAAGAAATGAGGCTTCGGATGCAGTAACTATACCATCTGCTTGTGCTCGATCTATTAGGTTGTGAGCTTCAATAGAGAATTTGGGTAATGGATCTCCGGAAAGTTTTTTGTATGTGGATATGTCCGATAGGAGTCTAGTTGTTTCCAGCATGTAGTCTGCACGGTTCTGGACTACGATACCACCTCCTTTATCTGCAGCTTAATAACCAGTTGTCTGTTGTTGGTGAGTGATTTAAGAGCCATGCGTTCTGCTGGGGTTAAGTTAGATGGTAGATTGGAACGTGAGTTGGACATTTGACACATTCGTAGTATATCAGCATATACAACCTGATAGAAGGTCTGGACGTAAGGTCCTTTGGCAAATGTGGGATAAAAGATAGATTTCGGTTTGAAATTAGTGTGTAAGATGGGTGGAGAGGTAGGTGGATGTTGAGTTAGAGATTCAATCTGGTCGTCAATGTAGAGATCTTCCAACTGGTATAGGGCTATGAGTTCTGTGGGTCCTAGGGTGGAGGAGTCTTCTGTAGTAGTACTGCATTCAGCGTGGTCATTAGTAGTATATGGAGTAGTGTTTGGGGTAATGTTTGGGGTACCATTACCTTTCTTAGTGTCTTGAATGTTGAAATATCGTTTGATGGTGATATTTCTAATAAACCTATTGAGATCCAAGAAGAGAGTGAAAGGGTTGGGAGATGCTGTGGGGGCGAAGGTGAGCCCGCGTGCTAGTAGAGATTTTTCAGGCATTGATAAGGTATGATCAGAGAGGTTGAAGATTTTTACAGTCTATGCAATTTCTCCCTCATTTTTGTGTCTGTGTCTCCCCCCTCTCCTGCCTCGTCGGTGAGCTTTCTTTTTGGGCAGGGTTGGGGGGTGATCATTAAAAAAGAGGGGGTAGGAGATATATGTTTATTGGTCGGACTGTAAATGGGGGGTGATGAGATGGCGTGGATACTGGGGTGGTCCATGGTGGGCCCAGATGCATGAGTGATCTTGGGCTGTGCGGTGTGTAGCTTCCCAATACCAACTCTTGGAAGTTTTGGGTGTACTGGAGGAAGAAACTGGCACGGGGGGTGGTGGACGATGATGGTCCTCTTTTGGTGTGGGTGTGGGCTGTGGCCGTCTGGAAGGTGCCGGTGGCCTATGTGGTTTATAAGGCTTGGTGGAGGGGCCTTGAAAGGATAAGAGGGCCGTGGTGGGCCTAGGTACACATTCCATCAGGGGGACCGGGGCGTGGTTCTCTATTTCTCTTACTGGAAATATTAGAATTCTGCCTAACCCACAATTATTTTGAATCCCACGGAGACTTCTATATTCAAACAAAAGGAACTGCCATGGGGGCCAATTTTGCCCCCAGCTACGCAAACCTTACCATGGGTTACTGGGAGCTACAATATATACACAACAATAACCCATATGCGCCCCACATAGTCTATTACGGGCGCTACATAGATGATGTAGTCATTATCTGGGATGGTCCAGAAACCACCATCCTACCCTTCGTCCAACACTGCAACAACAACTCCATGGGTCTATCATTTACATCAGTCACAGACCATAACAAACTGGCCTTTTTGGATCTGGAACTCTTCCACTATGAAAACACCATCTGCGCCCAGAATTATACAAAATCCACCTCAGGGAATTCTTAACTACACTTTAACAGTTGCCATCACCCACGATGGGATAAAAACATCCCAAAAAGCCAGTTCTGCCACCTAAAACATAATTGCACGCACCTACAGGACTATGAAACACACGGCCTACTACTCAAAGCCAAATTCAAAGACAAGGGTTATCCAGACCACATCATAGAAGATGCCTTCCAATACTATCTCAGTGAGAACGCGAAGGACAAGAGACAAACCAGTACAGACGACACTACCCAACCCGTCAGATTTGTGACACAATACCACAACAGATTTAAGCAAATGGAAAAGATCTTCACCAAACACTGGTCCATTCTGCGTGAGGATCCGCATTTAAAACCCACCATAAGTGATAAACCACGGGTCACCTACAGACGGGCTAAGAATATAAAGGCCCAAATAGCACCAAGCAAAGTGAAAACAGCACGCCCCACAGCCAGTGCCCCGTTAACCTTCTTTAACATCAAAGGCATGTATCAATGTAGGAAGCCCCTCTGCCTCACATGCGCCCATGTTACACATAGGCAAAAAGACTTCCATCATAAGGGTAAACTATACGTCATCCCAAACTTCTTCAATTGTGGTTCAGATTATGTGGTCTATTGCCTCACATGCCCCTGTGGCCTACTATACGTAGGCCACACTATACGCCCGCTCCGCAAAAGGTTTGGTGAGCATCGTAACCTTGTAGAGAAGGGCATTGACAAGCATAGTGTACCAAGACAATTTAAAGAACATCATGGACAAACATCTTCAGGGCTACGCGTGTGGGTTATTGAGTCTATTCCACCCACCCTCCCTACCGCTGAACGCTACAAAAGGTTGGGTGAAAGAGAAAGCTACTGGATATACACACTGGACACTTTAACATTTTGCTGTGACCCCAACCATATCCCTGCCTCATCACATCATCTCATCTCAATTCACCACGTATTGTTTCATCCATTGTCCTACCTGTTGTCTCATTTGTTGTTTTATCCATCATCTAGTCACTACCCCATTAACTTACAGTCTACGTGGAACACGTGTATGGGTATACCCGTCTCCCACCCATTACCCCTATCCACATAGCCCTAGTGTATAACACATACAATTTTTATTTTTATATTTATATTTAATTTTATTTTTATTAAAACATTTTTATTTTTAATTTCTTTATTTTTATTTTTATATTTTAATTTTTATTTATTTGTACTTGTATTTGTATATATATATATATATATATATATATATATATATATATATATATATATATATATATATATATATATATCTTTATTTTTATTTATATTTCTATATATTTTTATTATTTTTACTTTTATTTATTTATTTCCCAGTATTTCCCATAACATTCCTCTCATTCCCAAATACCCGTCTGGAAACACACTCCCCCCCTCCTTTTGTCCCAATCTTACGCGTCATTTAAATGTGTATATATGTGTATGTGTGTGTGAAGGGATCCTTTATAAACGGTTCTTTGTGTTTACACACGTATATACATTGTACATGTTTTATCCCTTTTCCATCATTGCGTCATTTCTTCTCATATATACCACCAATCTCTCCCTATAATTATATACCTATTTAATTACGGTATATACCATTTTCTGCATTTTTGTATTCCCTTCCCATATATGTTGACGTATGTGTATATATGTATATAGATATGTGTGTATGTGTATATATATATATAGATATATCTATATATATATATATATATATATATATATATATATATATATATATATATTTTGTTCCCGTCCACTATGATCAATACAATACAACATTCCTCTTCATATAGACCGCCTTCTCCTTACCCCACATATACACACACATATATGTTCTTACCACAACACACTCATTTGCATATCTCCTTTTTTCCCCCCCCTCCTCACTCCCCGCCCCGCCCACTCCCTGTCTCCCTTCACTCCCCTCATCGTGTACACCCCATCTCCATGGTTACCTACATGCCCAATCATTATACATAGTCCCGCCCTCCTCTCGATTACCTCTCCACCCCTCCCATTGCCTATGGTATAAATTCCCACACTGAATATGGCCACCAGCATAGCCTGATGAAGGAGCACGCATGCTCCGAACGCGAAGCACCGCCCGCCTCACCCCGCTCCCGGAAGTGAAGACGCAGGTCAGCATGGCGCTCCACGGAGGATCCATGACCGATATCCTGGCCGCCCGGAGGCTCTGAGGACCCTCGGCACCACTGGAACAGCTACCAGGACCCAGGTCACAGGGCTCACATCCCAGGAACCCCCCCACTGGCCCGTGACACCCACATCCCCCGAGAGCATGCGGATGAAACTACTTTACATGCTGGTTTTTAGCAACTCAAATGTGAGTGTTTTTATCTATTGTAATAAATATTTTTAACATACATGCTGCACTTAGAGGGCGCTGTCCTTCTTTCTTTTTTAACATATCTTCGCCTCCTGCTCCTCACCGCCCGTCATGCAGCGTTTACACAGTGCATTATAGAATACAAAAAAATGCACATAGCGTGATCCCGTATAAATTACTCTTTAATGAATAAGCCAGAATATCATACACTTACATAAAAAGACAGCTGGGGGGTAATGTCTCCACGAGCGCCGTGCTTGTCACATCAGCTGTTGTGTGGCAACGTCCCGTGCTCCTAACGCGTGTCGTCACGTCACGTGACTTCTTCAGAGGATAGCACGGGATAGAAAGCCAATGCTTTTAAATGGTCCCCGTGTGATAGACACACGGCAGCCATTTTCCCGAAGGACGCTATGGTAAATAATAGAGTAGGCGCCTGGCAGCCATTTTCCCAGAGCTTCCTACACATATACCTTGTTACATTGCCCTTTATCACATTATATGTGTAGGAAGCTCTGGGAAAATGGCTGGAGCAGGAGGCGAAGATACGTTGGAGGATCCTTGGCCAGCATTTGGGATTATACGAGCTCGGCGCTCGTGGGTTGAGGCTTGCGCTCATTGGTCACAAGTGAGTGCAACCCCCCCTCTCTCCCCTTCTTCCTACTCTTCCTCCCCTCCTGTGTCCTCCACATCAAACGGAATTATACCATATGCTGTTTATCTTGTTTCTCTGCATATGACACACCGCATCCTTGATCAACGCCATCTGCTGCATTTTTTGGATTCTACTATCTGCTGGGCTTCTTATATATATGCTGTATACCTTACAGCTGTAAGGTAAGGGGCCTGTGGACACCGAGGTGCCCCCACTGAAGATCACTCACCTCCCTTTACCTACACCATTGTTTTTTGGATTTTCATTCAGAAGTGTCACATTTGGTGGTGGGACTGTTGTCACATTTTTTTGGATATAACTTATACATATTTTATTGTTTCTTTAATGTGAATTTTTATTTTTTGTACTTGCTAGCTGCCAAGTGTTTGGTGTTTTCTCCAACACTTACCACTGGGACTATTATATATAGATTTTTTTATTTTTTATTTATTCTTTTATTCATGCATTTATTCTGTTGATATGATATATTCTTCAGTATATTCTACACGTTTCAAAGAAATTGTATATGATCACCTTTGGGATTTTGCACTTGTCTGGTTGCTTTCCATACCCATGTGCACTATTTACTGATATGTATTGTGATATATTCTCTTTGTTGCTTGATGATAGCACTTTCTTCATACACCACTAAGTGGTATTCCCATGTAGTTCACCATTCATTTGCACATCTGCGTTTTTGGTTGTTAGCGGTACTGGCGCTAACCTGACGCTGCCTGGGGCTGGTGCTTGCCAGTTCACCAAAACGCTACCAAAAAAACCGTTAGCGATCGCAGGGATCGGGCCTGACTCTGCGAACGCTGCAGTTATGTGTTTACTGTTTTGTAAGTGACAGTAATCGATCGATACTGCACTTGGGTGGGCTGGGCTGGCCTGGGCCGGGCGGAGGGGCAAAACGCAGGTGCTAGCAGGTATCTGGGCTGATCCCGCTAACACTGCGTTTTTGGGAACCCTAAACTGCTGGGTATGCTAGTATAGATCTGATTGGATCAGATGTTGATCCGTTCAGATACTATACCGCTAAGGGAGGCGTATGCTGCGTGCGTGGGTGTTAGCGGTACTGGCGCTAATCTGATGCTGCCTGGGGCGACGCATATCACCGCCGGGCGATCAGGGGGCTAAACCTTTATTCGTTAATAAACAGCTGGTGCCCTGACACTATAAAAAATAAATGAACTAACCAGCGTCACCCGTAACACTTATACGGTCATACGGTGATCAGTGGTGAAAGGGTTAACTAGGGGCAATCAAGGGGTTAAAACCTTTATTCGGTAGTATATGGGGGTCCCTGTCGCTATAAAACGCTGACGGCGAACCTAAATATTTACCTCCCTAACTAGCGTCACCAGTGACACTAATACAGCGATCAGATCCGCGGCGTACCAGGTACGTGATTTTGCCTGCCCAGTGCCATTCTGCTGACGTATATCAGCGTGAGGCGGTCGTCAAGTGGTTAATATTTGCGCTGCACTAGTATTGTTTTATAGTTTGTTATTTAGGTTGGTGAATCCTTATAGTGTTCAGCTTGCATTCCTTTTTATTTTGCAGTTTGCGCTGATTGTCTTTAGTCTATCACATATCCTATATATTGACAACTTTGCGTAAAAAAAAAGTCAGTTTTCATTTATTTTCCCACATTTACCAAACTTGTGGAAAAAAATACGTTGGGGTGCTTGCTTTCCAAAATGGGGTAATTTTGTGGGTGTGTCCATTGTCCTGGTGCTCTAGGGCCTTCAAAAGTGTGATAGGTAGTCAGGAAATAATATGTGTAATTTATGCTCCTAGAACGTCTGGAGGTGCTACTTGGATGTTGAGCCTGTCGATGTGGCCAGACTGTGTAAATGTCTCACACATGTGGTATCGCCATACTTGGGAGGAGTAGCAGAATGTATTTTGGGGTGTAATTGCAAGTATGCCTATGGTGTGTGTAAGAAATAACTTGTTAATATGACCATTTTGTGTTAAGAAAAAAATATATATTTTTTAATTTTCCAAGAGTTGTGGGAAAAAAATTACAACTTAAAAAACTCACCATGCCTCTTACTAAATACCTTGGACTGTCTACTTTCCAAAAATGGGTATTGGTACTGTCCTGACATTTCGGGGCCTCAAGAAATGAGGCAGTCAGTGATCAATTTTCAATGATTGGTACTATAGCTTGTAGACTAACTTTCATAGACTAAGCCCTGGTTCAGATTGATGCGATTTGGAATGTGATTTGACATGTCAAAATGTATGCCAAATCAGCGGCAATTCCCAACAATGGTAGCGCCTCAATCGGTGCGACGCCGCATTTACATCTGTGCAGAAACCCGCACAGATGTCTTGCACGATTTCATTTCCGCAGCCAGTGTGAACCTAGACTAAATAATATACACTAGATTAGGTTATTTTTACCAAAGATATGTATGCAGTATAAATGTTGGCCCAAATGTATGAAGAAAAATTACTTATTTGCAGAATTTTATAATAGAAACTAAAAAGTGTTTTTTTTTCTTCAAAAAATGTCCCTCTTTTTTTCACTTATCACAAAAAATAAAAAACCCAGTAGTGATTAAATACCACCAAAAAGCTCTATTTGTGTGAAAAAAATGATAAAAATTTTGTTTGGGTACAGTGTAGCATGACTGAGTGTCATTGTCATTCAAAGTGTGAGAGCGCTGAAAGCTGAAAATCGGTCTGGGCAGGAAGGGGTGAAAGTGCCCTGTTTATTATTTAGCCCAGGGAGGGGATGGGGGTTTTGCTGGACTTGTGTATCCTGGGGCTGCATTGCAGCTTGACACCTCCTCCTCATCTCCCCCTCTGTTTTACATCCGGGGTGTGGGGGGGTGGATCGAGTCACACTGTGCATGGGCGCCATACCTACACGCCTGACCCGTGACTTCTGTTGGCGTCGGGATGCCAGGGTTATTCTTTTGGTCTGACCCTGGAGGGCGGATTGGTGTGACCTGTTTCGTGGCCACTGGGGTATAAAGCTGAGGTGGTCAGCCAGGACTTCATTTTGTATGTCCTTTCTCTACTTGGTGGGAATACCAGGATTACTTTCAAGAACACGTAATCACTACAGGAAAAATTCTGAGGGGCCACTTCCATCCTCACTGCACTTATGCCCTTTACACACGATAGGATTTTCCGACAACAAAATCCATGTTTTTTTTCCAACGGATGTTGGCTCAAACTTGTCTTGCATACACACGGTCACACAAAGTTGGTCGGAAATTCCGAACGTCAAGAACGCAGTGACGTACAACACGTATGACGAGCCAAGAAAAATGAAGTTCAGTAGTCAGTGCTGCTCTTCTGCTTGATTCCGAGCATGCTGGGAACTTTGTGCATCGGAATTGTGTACACACGATTGGAATTTCCGACAACAGATTATGTTGTCGGAAAATTTGAGAACCAGCTCTCAAATTTTGTGTGACGGAAATTCCGATGGAAAATGTCTGATGGAGTCTACACACGCTCGGAATTTCCGACAACAAGCTCCTATCAAACATTTTCCGTCGGAAAATCCTATTGTATGTACGGTGCATTAAACCTCTTTTCCACTTTTTTTTTAGTTATATTATTATATTACATATTTTATTCTGTTCTGCTGCTTGGTTCATGGCTTGTACCTCTTGTTCCCTTTTCAATTTGCTCACCTATTCACACAATCTCATCCTGATTTCACCTTTTGGTCACAGAGGTGATTTTTGGCATATCACCCGACACCAATAAAAATATTTTATTTAAAATTATACACTCCTATTATTTTCTGATATACACTATATCTCTTTTAGATCAGTCTGGTCTATATGTGTCTTCACACTCCACGGAATTGCACTTTGACGTCCTGGTTTGCCCCTAGGCTGCCCCCCTTGGCCTGGGCAGTTCATTCTTGCCACAGCCCCGGGTTAGACAGTTGTCTTGGTGCCTTACAATTCTTTTAGATGCTGGGTCCACCCCTTGAGCTGATATGTAAGTAACAAGGCCATGCTTTGAAAATTTCTCTCCCCCCTCCTTTTTGTGGGGAACAATTTATTATACCCCTCTTATACAGTGCTTTGAAAATGTATTCATACCTTTTGAAATTTTCCACATTTTGTCATGTTACAACCAAAAATGTAAATGTATTTTATTGGGATTTTATGTGGCAGACAACATAAAGTGGCACATTGTCAGAACTATTGGGGTTAAAAAGAATTAATTCCCAAGGCCTCTACATATCGTATATTTTATGAACAACTCAGAAGCCATCTTGTATAAAAATTTTTTTTAGGAGGTTAAATTAAGTTCATGCTTGTGGACTGGGGGTTTGTAAGAGACTCTAGGGCTCCTTGCATATTAGCCTAGATCTAAATTAAGGGTCTAGACACTAAAATAAACAAGATAAGGTAACTATGAGCTTATAGACCTAATTTTTATTTCAGGATTGAGAAACAAGATAGGGCTTATTCACAAATGACCATATGAAACATATTGTATTATTTAATGCAAATATACAAATTAGTCATAAATTCTCATTATCTTATTATTACATTACAATAGGGTAAGTATATGCTTACTTAATTGAACAATGTCACATATTTTGGTCTATGTGTGTGTGTGTGTATATATGTGTGTATATATATATATATATATATATATATATATATATATATATATATATATACATACATACATACATACATACATACATACACACACACACGCACACACATATATATACATTTAAAAAAAATAATATTCATATTATAAATATTTTTTTAAATAATATTCATATATATATATTCATTAATTATTGTTAATCATATATTCATATACTCATATAATCATATATTAATCATGGATATATTGTCTATATAAATATGACATAGCATGTTTGTAATCTTATGAAAAGTTTAAATGTATTGGAATTCCAATGCCGATCGGAATTTCCGACAACAAATGTTCGATGTGAGCTTGTTATCTGAAATTCCGACCGTGTGTAGGCTCCATCGGACATATTTTGTCGGAATTAACGACACCAAAAATTTGAGAGCTGATTCTCAAATTTTCCGACAACAAAATCCATTGTTGGAAATTCCGAGTGTGTGTAGACAATTCCGACGCACCAAATTCCACGCATGCTCTGAATCAAGTACGAGACGGGAGCACTCGTTCTGGTAAAACTAGCGTTCGTAATGGAGATAGCACATTCGTCACAAGGAAAATTTAATAATCTTTTAAGGCAGCGCATTCTCTTCTTTATAATGCTAGAATAATGAAGTTGTTTTGCTGCTGATATTCACACAGAGCTCTCACAAACTGATTTCTTTATTAATTCTCGTGATCTCCTGAATAATATTTGTTATTTTTTTTGTCAGACCTCCATAATAATGTTTAGAATTTATTTTCATAGTGATTTTTTTTTATGAAGATCTTAATTTTTTTATTTTTTGTTTTTTTAAGAAGATCTCCTGTTTTTTTTTATTTTTTTTTCTATTGATCTCCATAATATTGTTTGTTGTTTTGTGTGTCAAGTTACCACAACACCATTATTAACTTGTATTTTTTAACCTCAAGGAGGTTATTTGGTGTTGAGTCCCTTGTTAATTTGACATTGTATTTTTGAAATGTACCTGCCTACTCACAAACTGTCCTTTTTGAAGTAAAACATATAAGCAAGTACTTGTTAAAAAATAGCCATTTATTATGGGTCATAACCAAATAAAGAGGAAGGCAACGTTGGATAAACTGGTGAAATTGGCGAAGCCTTTGTACTCCAAAGCACACATCAACTATTTTACAGCCAAAATTGGTAGCATGAGGAGTCCATATAATAGTGAGCACAATCCGGTCCAGGACCCCCAGAGATCAGGAACAGCAGCAGATTACATATATGTCCCCAGGCTGTGGTCTTACCACAGCCTGCATCTTTTGTCAGACCAGATTGAACCCAGGCCATTACTTTCTTGTCTTCCTTCCACGCTTGCTTCCAGGCTGTGGCTCTGGTGTTGGAGTTGTGGCAGGAGGAGGAGGAGGAGGAGGAGGATGATGGTCGAACTCAAAAACCTGGCTTTGGCTTGTGAATTCGCCCCTCAACCCCTTATTTAGGGCTTGTTAGATAACTTCCTCACAGAAGAGGCATTGACCCTCCTCCATTACCTGCATTTTGCAGGCTGCCATGCAGGCATAGTTCTCTTGAAGATTGGGGGGAGTTCTGAGGGCCGCAGTAGCCTGCTGAAATAGACCAAATGCTGCCTCCTCCAGGTTCCTCCCCTTCCTGGGCCTTTTTTTGTTGAAGGTGGAGGGGAGGGACCTGGGATTCGGTCAGGCTACTGGGCCCGACCACCTCCTGGCTGCCACTTACCCCCGCCACCTCCTGGCTGAGACTTTCCACAGCCTCCTCCTGGCTGAGGCTTTCCTGTGTATGAAAAAGGGACATAGTTTTAGTTTTTGGTTCATCAATCACACACAATTTTTAGCTCATAACTGTTGCAAATTGAATAATAATAATTAGAAAAGACTATCATTCTGACCGCAGCATTTTTCATTCTTGTCCCAATCATTTGTGGCCACTACTGTCTATCGATATGTAAAACACTTTGTTAAATCAGAAATTAGTGATCAATAATAACATCTACTTAACATCATTCATTTTTTGACAAGAAATATGTTGAACAATGCTATACCTGGCTCAAGCTGTGCTCCTCCACATCTTCCTGGAAGGCCCAGGTTGGACGTTGGAAGCCTCAGCTGAGGTGGAAGGAAGCGTTGAAGGAAGACTGGAGAGTGCTGGCCTGGGTTCCCTCTGGTCTGCCAGAAAATACAGTCTGTCGTAGTACCACAGCCTGGGGACATCAATGTCATCTGCTGCAGCTCCTGATTTCTGGGAATCCTGGACCTTCTTGTGCTCCCTATTATAAGTGCTCCTCATGCCACCAATTGTGGCCTTCAAATAGTTGATGGTTGCCATGGGGATCTGCGGCTTCACTAATTACAACAATTGATCCAGCTCTACCTTCCTCTTTCTTTGATTGGTATAAAAGGGGTGGTTTACCTGCCACAGACAGAGCAGCTCCCTGTACATATCAATGAATAGGGGGATAAAGTCCTCATCATTTAATAGATCCATTTTCTCTGCAAGACACAACACAAGACAAAAACCCTAATGTCAGGCTAAACTCTCCTAATCGTGTCCCAATATAGGCCTCAATCTATAAGCAGTATAGGCCCAAGTTAAAATTGCACCTTTGTTATCACGATCGGCGCTTCCACTACTCCTTCCTCCACTCACAGATCGTACGTACGACGTACGTGAGTTATGCTTTATATACACTGTGCATGCGTGAAACTCTGCTCGCCCCTGACCTTCTATCTAGTATACCCTCCCCTTCTCTTTTGGCACAATGGGAGAGCACATGGAGAGACAACAGGTGAATGATAGTAGCAGCAACGACGAAAGCCCGGAGCCATGAATGTCCCGATCCTGGAGGAGATTTAAGGCCTCAAATATGTCCTTTGTAGAGATGGTGGACATCTTGAAGAGGGACGACTATGATGGGAAGTATGGACCGTACCCAAACCCAAATGTGAGAAAGGCCAAGATCATGACTAAAGTTGAGAAGTCTGCACAGGAATTTTGGGGTACGACGATCCAAGAATCAATTGAGGAAATGCTAGTCAGACCTGAAATTGAGGGAGCACGATCAGTACAGAAAGATCAGGAAACTGTTTATAAAAAGTAAGTAGTTGTCGTGTGTTCCTATTATTATTATTATTATTACTTTAGTGCTGCTCCATGTGCTTTTCTTTACTGTTGTACAGTTTAAAATGGCAACTTTCAGGTTCATGGGCACAGTAATCGTTCATAGTAAACATCGTTCGTTCGCCCACTAATATAATGTTTTTGGCAGATGCATGTTAACTACATCTGGTCAAATTCTTTGTATTTAAAGAAGTTTAGTACATTGTCAAGATGGGTTTGTAACTAGAATGAAATGCAAACTTGATTCAGTGTAAGGAGAGGACACTCAGCAGCTGTTTACACATCTAGATGCAGGAGCACTAGTGTGGGACACCAGAACCAACTTTTAGGGTGTCCCACACAGGTGCTCCAGTGGATACTAGGGGTGTCTCCATGTGTGAAACTTGACCAAAAAAGCGAAGTATTCCAGCTGGAAGAAAGGGAAAAACTCATGTCTTCAGCTTGGAACTCTGCCAAAACAGACAATTGTACGACACTTCCAAGCAATGTTTCATATTCCTATTTCTGTTCTCAAATATCTGTGTGCTAAGTATATCTTTTTTTTTTTATTCACATAGGGGAGAAAAGACTCGGGACATCAGAGGACACCAGGGACCCCCCACCTCCTAAAGAAAGGGAAATCCCTACACCACAACCAGAGGATATGGAGGATTGAGAGGTTTATGAATTGGGCGAAATAGTGACCACAAAAGGTGAGTGTCTGAGACCACAGCTTCAGGTAATAGATGTATGCCTGCATATTTATAATACATGGTGTGTTTTTTTTATTTTAGGTGATGTGGATGTTGTGGAAGAAGAAACACATTTCACAAGTGCAAGTGCACAGATCCTCATCGGGGAGATCATGGTGTGCAATAGGGATTTTACAGAAGATCAATGAAGACATCAATGATGTGGAAAAAAGACTCAAAAACATCATTGATGTTTTAGGCAGAATCTAAAAACACACCAAAATTTTTAAAATGTTTATTTTTTTACCTTTTCTAAAAAAAATTGAAAGCCAAATTTTGAAGATGCAAACAGTGTGTCAACATGTGCTATCTGCCATCACAGGATATCAATGTATGCGTTTTGTGGGTGCAACCCCTTCCTCGCAACAAAAGTAGATGAGAGGAAGGGGTTGTATCCCCCAAACACGTCCATTGATCCCCCATGATGGGAGCTAGCACATGTTGACATTGGGCATGGGATCAGGAGGGAAATCCCCATTTTGACTCTCAATTTGTGTGCATCTTCAAAATTTGGCTTTCACAGGGGTGACATCAACCCATCTGATGAAGGCAATATCAACACAGTTTGGACATACTAATGTCTGATATTTCCTTCAATTTATCAAAGTTGAACTTTGTAAGTTCCTGAGTTGTGTATTGTTTTATGGTTTTAAAAATGTACCTGTTTACCACAAAAAAGGATATTTCTACTGTCCAAAAAAAATAATAAATTACAAAAATATGTTGGTTTGTTCAAAAAACCTTTTCTAAATGCACATGTGAATGTCCACAGAGTAAAATTTTTCTACTCAACAATGTGTGACTTCTTCTTTCAATGCTCAGTTTTTTGCTTAAGTTGGTGTTTACGGTGACAATGGGGGTTATTCACTAAAGGCAAGTGCACGTTTAGTGCACTTTCAAGTGCACTTTTACAGTGCACTTGTAGTGCAAAGTGGATTTTCCTTTAGTAACTAACACCCACAGTGCTTTATAATTTGCAACAATCAGGCCATTTTCATCACTCCAAAAAATTAATTCATGGTGCTGAAAAAGATGAATATTTTTATCATTAATGCATTACATACATTAACAACAAAAACAAGGTGTGTGTGTAGCAGATCCACAACATAATAGTTAGCTCACCTCATGTATCAAATAAATTATGTTTGCACTATTGAATAAAATGGCCAAAAAGTAAAGCCCATTGGATAATCTAGGAGATAGCTAAAAGAAACACAAGCAGTAAAGCAGTAAAAAGGAAATATTTTTCAGTTTAAAATACACATTTATTTAAAAAATTTTTCTGGCATATCAGTGGCCCCCCTACCCGCAAAGTACTCCATATATTTTAGATGGGCCTCGCGGGAGCTTTGGGGGGGGCAAGGCAGGACGGCCAGCTTCAAGCGCCGTCAGGGTTTGGTCTTGATATCCAGCCTCAGGCCCAACTGAGGCCACATAGTTCAAAGAATTTGTAATAGTATGACCCCGAGTTGGGGGGTGGGACTATGTGGACTTGTTTCCCACCTATTGCCCCTCCGCAGTTGGGAAAGTCCCACCGCTGGGCAAATTGGAAAGCCACAGTCTGCCATTCCTGTGGCATTAAAGGAAACTGTGGAGTGAAACAAGAAAAAAAAATTGTACTTTTGCACATAACATTGCAAGCAGATTAGACACACGTTCTTGGCCAATGTCAGTATAACAATGATTTTAGGGAGTATTTAAATAAAAAAAAAATCTAAGGTCCACCTATCAGATTCCTCACCCCCTCTGATGGCCCATTATAAGGGGGGAGAGTTGTTTTGGACAGGTAAACCTCTCCACTTCATTAAGAGCTGAATTCAGAAATAATGTGTTACTTTGGCCAGCCCCTTCTTACTTACACTATTGGCAGCCCACTGGACAGGTAAGAAGTGTCATAATCCAAAAATATGAATACACACTGTACAAATTGAAGCACATTTTTACATTCTGCAATTACCTATCAAGATAATAGGAGAACAAAACTTTAAACAGTACCATTTGAAAGTATTCAGGCAGGCCCTTTCACTACATGCTTTGGTGAATTCATCCATAAATCTGACCACAAAAGAGGTAGTTATTCGTGTGTATGGGTTTGGCAAAGTCAGCAGATAGAGGATTGGTATCAGGTGACTTAGCGGTTGGGGGGAGGGAGGGTTCCAAATGAGTTTGGGACCCCCCAAAAAAAGCCTCTGGCACTCTGCCTGAATTTAAGGACACAAAAAACATTTGTACACATTTTAGGGTGTTTAGGGTAAAGCACTATTATGGAGATGCCAAAATACATTGTTAAGTGACTAGGCTAGGTGTGTATGGGCCCAGGATAGCATGCTGGGTAGGTTAGTAAAGGCAAATATGCATGAAGGACAAAAAAGGAACTTTAAAAACTTCCAGCATGCATGAGGATAAAGTGGACATTCACAGCATATTACAATCATGGTAATTAGGGAATGATGAAAGAAATACAATACATTAGCAAACATTAAATACATATAATGTGATATTAAAGGAGAATTCTTACCTTAATATAGTCCTTCTGCAGGACCTGAATGATGGCAGAACAGGTCTCTGGAATAATGATCCCCAGAGTCTGGGGGGAGATGCCCGTCGAGAACTTGATGTCCTGCAGACTTCTCCCCGTCGCCAAGTATCGCAACGTGGCGACGAGCCTCTGTTTGGGAGTGATGGCTTGCCGCATACAGGTGTCCTGCTTCGTAGTTAGCCTAACATCAATAGTATGTAAACTCTTGGAGGGGATGATAAAGGACTATATACAAGATTTTAATAATGAGAACGTTATCATTAGCAGTATTCAGCATGGATTCATGAAGAATCGTTCTTGCCAAACCAATCTACTAACTTTTTATGAGGAGGTGAGTTGCAAGCTAGATAAAGGAAGGCCTGTAGACGTGGTGTATCTGGATTTTGCAAAAGCATTTGACACAATTCCCCATAAACATTTACTGTACAAAATAAGGTCTGTTGGCATGGACCATAGGATGAGTACATGGATTGAAAACTGGCTACAAGGGGCGAGTTCAGAGGGTGGTGATAAATGGGGAGTACTCGGAATGGTCAAGGGTGAGTAGTGGGGTCCCTCAGGGTTCTGTGCTGGGACCAATCCTATTTAATTTGCTCAGGGGAGCACATTGCATGGGGCTTCTATCTTCAAGGCTTCTATCTCTAAGTGATTCTTTCTACAAGTGATATGCACTTCATTCTCTGCACTTCAGCGATTGCACGAAGCAAACAAATACAGCAATCTGCACTGGAAAGCAGCTAACAGACTGCAGGTGACCCTGTCTCTCTATTAAGCTCTCCTTCCACTCTGTAACATGCACTCTCTACCACTGCTTCTGACACTCCTGTCCTCTCTCCTCAAACTCTCTTACCTTCACCCCCCCTCTCCACCCGCCTGCTTATACATATCACCCTGCCTTCTGTCTTCCCCCTACTACTGCTCTTACCAACTCTCGCTCATTCTACATCCATACACTGATAAAACCTCCAGTACTCTGAGACATGCCCCTTCACATAAATCACAGTCCCACATTACCTCCCTCACCCTCCTGCTTCTCCTAATCTCTGGTGACATATCCCCAAACCCTGGGCCACCATCATCTGTCTTTGCCCAACGCTCCCATCCCCCTACACCCTCTGGCAGGAGCCGCAACCCACAGAACTTGGTCTCTATTCCTCTTTCCAAAACCAGCCCCCCCTTTTCCTGTGCCCTGTGGAATGCACGTTCTGTCTGCAACAAACTCACCGCCCTCCACGACCTCTTCATCACAAATTCCTTTAACCTACTTGCCATTACTGAAACCTGGCTTCATGAATCGGATACTATTTCTCCTGCCTCCCTCTCCCATGGGGGCCTTCTCTGGACTCACTCCCCCAGACCAAGTGGACGGAAGGGAGATGGAGTGGGAATCCTTCTAGCCCCATGCAGCACCTATCAGGTTCTTCACCCACCTCCCTCTCTGACACTCTCCTCTTTTGAGGCACACTGCATTCGTCTTTTCTCTCCCATTTCTCTAAGAATTGCTGTCATCTACCGGCCCCCTGGACCGGTATCAGCCTTTCTTGATGACTTCTCTGCCTGGCTACCCTACTTTCTCTCTTCTGAAATCCCCACAATTATTCTTGGGGACTTCAATATCCCTGTCAACACTAACACTACTATTACTTCTAAACTTCTCAGTCTAACCTCATCGCTTGACCTGAAGCAATGGATACAGGCTCCTACCCACTCCAATGGCAACACCCTTGACCTTGCCTTCTCCTATCTGTGCACTCCGTGCAACCTTTCCAACAATCCACTCCCACTCTCTGATCACCACCTTATTAGTTTTGCTCTCTCCTTGTCTTCCACCTCTTCTCCCTCCAACCGCCTAACAGTTACACGCAGAAACCTTCGCCACCTCAACCCTTCTCTTCTCTACTCTGCTACTGATCACCTCTATGACAAAATCTCCCCCCTGTCCTGCCCCAACCTAGCTACTTTTGTTTACAACAGCTCACTGTCTTCCTCCCTAGACAAGCTGGCCCCCCTCACTACACGCAGAATTAGGCCCCGACTGCTACAACCCTGGCAACAGATGACACCAGAAGTCTCAGAAAACGTAGCCGCGCTCTTGAGCGCCTGTGGCATAAGACTAAGACCCAGGAAGACTTCACACAATATAAATCTGCCCTCCTAAAATACTACTCCTGCCTTCACACTGCCAAACAGATCTACTTTATCACACTCATCAACACCTTCTCATCCAGTCCACGTCAACTCTTCTCTACCTTCAACACTCTACTCTGTCCTCCACTGCCTCCACCCACCAACTCACTCACTGCCCAGGAGATTGCCAATCACTTCAAAACTAAGATTGATACAATTCACAAGGAGATCGCCAATGCGCAAAAACCTCCCCCATGCAACACCCCATGTCCTCAGATACAATCATTACTTCCCTCATTCAACCCTGCTACTACTACTGAGGTTGCTAAACTTTTATCTAGCACTCATCTAACCACTTGCCCCCTGGATCCTGTTCCCTCGCAAATGCTACGCTCACCCTCTGACTCGATTCTACGCTCTCTAACTCACATTTTCAACCACTCCCTCTCTTGTGGCATCTTCCCAAACTCTCTAAAACATGCGCTAGTCACCCCCATACTAAAAAAGCCCTCACTGGATCCCACCAATCTCAACAACTTACGTCCCATCTCCTTACTCTCCTTCTCCTCCAAACTTCTTGAAAGACTGGTCTACAACCGATTAAGCGACCATCTGACCATGAATAAACTTCTTGATCCCCTTCAGTTCGGTTTTCGCCCTCAACACTCCACGGAAACTGCTCTCCTTAAACTCTCAAATGACCTACTAATGGCTAAAGCCAATGGACACTATTCTGTACTACTTCTCCTGGATCTCTCTGCTGCCTTTGACACAGTGGACCACCCCCTCCTCCTCAAAAAACTCCACTCCTTTGGTCTCCGTGACTGTACTCTTCGCTGGTTCTCATCCTACCTATCCCACCGCCCCTTCAGTGTCACTTACAACTCTACTTCCTCCTCTCCTCTTCCTTTTTCCGTTGGGGTCCCCCAAGGTTCTGTTCTCGGACCTCTCCTTTTCTCAATCTACACCACCTCCTTGGGTCAGTTGATTGCCTCCCACGACTTTAAATATCATCTCTATGCTGATGACACCCAAATCTATCTCTCCACCCCCCAGCTCTCTCCATCTGTCTCCTCACGCATTACCAACTTATTAGCAGACATATCAGCCTGGATGTTACATCACTTTCTCAAACTCAACCTATCCAAAACCGAGCTCATGATATTTCCTCCCTTAGGTGCCTGATCTCCCTGTCAAGATCAACGGCTCAACTATCAACCCATCTCCCCACGCCAAGGTCCTAGGTGTAATCCTGGACTCTGAACTAACCTTTAGACCCCACATTCTATCACTATCCAAAGCTTGCCACCTCTGTCTTCGCAACATCTCCAAGATACGCCCCTTCCTAACCAATGACACCACAAAGCTTCTAATCCACTCCCTGGTCATCTCCCGCCTTGACTACTGCAACTCCCTCCTCATTGGTTTACCTCTAAATAGGCTATCCCCACTTCAGTCCATCATGAACGCTGCGGCCAGGCTCATCCACCACACAAACCGCTCAGCGTCTGCTACACCCCTCTGCCAATCCCTCCATTGGCTGCCACTCAGTCACCGAATTAAATTCAAGATACTAACTATAACTTACAAAGCCATCCACAACCTGGCCCCTAGCTACATCTCTAACCTAGTCACAAAATACCAACCTAATCGTTCTCTTCGCTCCTCCCAAGACCTCCTGCTCTCAAACTCCCTTGTCACCTCATCCCATGCTCGCCTTCAGGACTTCTCCAGAGCCTCCCCCATCCTCTGGAATGCTCTTCCCCAATCCGTCCGATTTTCTCCTACTTTATCCACTTTCAGACGATCCCTGAAAACTCATCTCTTCAGAGAAGCCTATCTGGCCCCCACCTAACAACTGTACATTTATCTTCTCAATCAGCACATCACCCACAGTTATTACCTCTTGTATCTCTTGACCTTCCCTCTTAGATTGTAAGCTCTAAGGAGCAGGGCCCTCTGATTCCTACTGTATCAAATTGTATTGTATTTGTACTGTCTACCCTCAAGTTGTAAAGCGCTACGTAAACTGTTGGCGCTATATAAATACTGTATAATAATAATAATAATAATAATAAAAAACGACCTGGAGGATGGGGTAAACAGTTCAATCTCTGTATTTGTGGATGATACTAAGCTAAGCAGGGCAATAACTTCTCCGCAGGATATGGAAACCTTGAAAAAGGATCTGAACAAATTAATGGGGTGGGCAACTACAGGGCAAATGAGGTTCAATGTAGAAAAATGTAAAATAATGCATTTGGATGGCAAAAATATGAATGCAATTTATACACTGGGGGGAGAACCTCTGGGGGAATGTAGGATGGAAAAGGACCTGGGGGTCCTAGTAGATGATAGGCTCAGCAATGGCATGCAATTGCCAAGCTGCTGCTAACAAAGCAAACAGAATATTGGCATGCATTAAAAAGGGGATCAACAATAATTCTCCCGCTCTACAAGACTCTGGTCCGGCCGCACCTAGAGTATGCTGTCCAGTTCTGGGCACCAGTCCTCAGGAAGGATGTACTGGAAATGGAGCGAGTACAAAGAAGGGCAACCAAGCTAATAAAGTGTCTGGAGGATATTAGTTATGAGGAAAGGTTGCGAACACTGAACTTATTCTCTCTGGAGAAGAGATGCTTGAGAGGGGATATGATTTCATTATACAAATACCATACTGGTGACCCCACAATAGGAATAAAACTTTTTCGCAGAAGGGAGTTTAACAAGACTTGTGGCAACTAATTAAAATTAGAAGAAAAGAGGTAACCTTAAACTACGTAGAGGGTTCTTTACTGTAAGAGCGGCAAGGATGTGGAATTCCCTTCCACAGGCGGTGGTCTCAGCGGGGAGCATTGATAGCTTCAAGAAACTATTAGATAAGCACCTGAACGACTGCAACATACAGGGATATACAATGTCATACTGACATATAATCACACACATAGGTTGGACTTGTGTCTTTTTTCAACCTCACCTACTATGTAATATAAGGAGACAGCAAAGCCAACAAACAGTGAAAAACGGGGTCCGTCATCCGGAGATAATTCCTGAAATCATCAGGATTATTCTCACGGATCTCCCGCAACAAAGGCATGTGAGAGAACTGGTCACGCTGGAGCAACCAATTCTGTGTCCATGAACTCCTCCCCGCCCTGTTCATGGACTGGGCTTGGGTAAAAGTAAGAACCCCAACACCAAGCCCCTGCACAGCACAAACTCTACGAAGAGTACGTACCTGCAACATGGCTTCAAAACAGTTGGCTGTTCCGAACGAACTAACAGAACGCACTGAAAATCAGAAAGGCTTGAGAAGAGCGAGCTTAAAATCAGAAATGAGCGGACAAGAACGCACTGAAAATCAAATACATAATATAAAAATACACACTGAAAACCAGATGCAAACTGACTACATGCACTGAAAACCAGATACGAACCCATAAGCACAAACTGAAGAGCAGTAACGATCTGAAAAGCACGAGGCTGAAAAGCGCAAATCGTCTCTCACCAAACTTCTACTAACACAAGATTAGCAGAAGGAGCCCAAAGGGTGGCGCACTGGCTATTGTACTTCCTCTTTATAGTGCAGTTGTACGTGTTGTAAGTCCGCGCGTTCTTGACGATCGGAATTTCCGACAACATGTGTGCGACCGTGTGTATGCAAGTTAAGTTTGAGCCAACATCCATCGGAAATAAATCTCATGATTTCGTCTGAATGTTTGATCGTGTGTACGCGGCATAAGAGTAAAATTCTCCTAAAATAACACATGAGGTTTTTAATTTCCACATTACCTAACTTAAACAATTGAAAGGGAAGGTAGTTAGTGTGGGTATATTTTCTTAAAGTAATAGATTTTATGAGTCGCCGCCAGGTCTGGAGTGGTTTGACACATAAGTGACATTTCAGTCTAATTCATAGTTTTTCTTTAAGCCTAAGTCAAAAGGTTATTCAGGAATTAAATAAAGTAAATTTTCTATACAATACTGCCCCCATTGGCCACTGTGAATAAAGGAAACTCCAATTTCCCTAAGTATTGTTCAGGAAATGGCATGTGTTTTGAGGTCTCCTATGACGTGAAAGACATTTCCACACCCACATTTTGGGAGGATATAGAGGGTTACACGTGACAGTGAGGGGAAGTTGAAAGAATCTTGGAAAGGGGAAAAGATGTTGAGTAGGGATGAGCCGAACACCCCCCTGTTCGGTTCGCACCAGAACTTGCAAACAGACAAAAAATTTGTTCAAACATGCGAACACCGTTAATGTCTATGGGACACGAACATGAATAATCAAAAGTGCTAATTTTAAAGGCTTATATGCAACTTATTGTCATAAAAAGTGTTTGGGGACCTGGGTCCTGCCCCAGGGGACATGGATCAATGCAAAAAAAAGTTTTAAAAACGGACGTTTTTTCGGAAGCAGTGATTTTTAATAATGCTTAAAGTGAAACAATAAAAGTGTAATATTCCTTTAAATTTCGTACCTGGGGGGTGTCTATAGTATGCGTGTAAAGGGGCGCATGTTTCCCGTGTTTAGAACAGTCTGACAGCAAAATCACATTTCAAAGGAAAAAAGTCATTTAAAACTACTCGCGGCTATTAATGAATTGCCGGTCCGACAATACACATAAAAGTTCATTGATAAAAACGGCATGGGAATTCCCCACAGGGGCACCCCGAACCAAAGTTAAAAAATAAAAATAACGTGGGGGGTCCCCCTAGATTCCATACCAGACTCTTTAGGTCTGGTATGGATATTAAGGGGAACCCCGCGCCAAAATTTTTTTTAAAAATGGCGTGGGGTCCCCCCAAAAATCCATACCAGACCCTTATTCGAGCACGCAAACTGGCAGGCCACAGGAAAAGAGGGGGGGTGAGAGAGCGCCCCCTCTGAACCGTACAAGGCCACATGCCCTCAACATTGGGAGGGTGCTTTGGGGTAGCCCCCCAAAACACCTTGTCCCCATGTTGATGGGGACAAGGGCCTCATCCCCACAACCCTTGCCCAGTGGTTGTGGGGGTCTGCGGGCGGGGGGCTTATTGGAATCTGGAAGCCCCCTTTAACAAGGGGACCCCCAGGAGGGGGGCCGCTCTCTCTCGTCCCCCCCGTTTTCCTGTGGCCTGTCAGTTTGCGTGCTCAGATAAGGGTCTGGTATGGATTTTTGGGGGGACCCCACGCCATTTTTTGAAAAAAATTTAGCGCAGGGGTTCCCCTTAAAATCCATACCAGACCTGAGGGGTCTGGTATAGATTTTGAGGGGGACCCCACACCATTTTTTTTTCTTTAATTTTGGCCGGGGTTCCCCTTAACATTTATACCAGACCTGAAGGGCCTGGTATGGAATTTAGGGGGACTCCCACGTCATTTTTCTTTTTTGGTTCGGGGTACCCCTGTGGGGAATTCCCATGCCGTTTTTATCAATGAACTTTTATGTGTATTGTCGGACCGGCAATTCATTAATAGCCACAAGTAGTTTTAAATGACTTTTTTTCCTTTGAAATGTCATTTTGCTGTCAGATTGTTCTAAATACGGGAAACATGCGCCCCTTTACACCCCCCCAGGTACAAAATTTAAAGGAATATTACACTTTTATTGTTTCACTTTAAGCATTATTAAAATCACTGCTCCTGAAAAACTGCTGTTTTTAAAACTTTTTTTTGCATTGATCCTTGTCCCCTGGGGCAGGACTCAGGTCCCCAAACACTTTTTATGACAATAACTTATATATAAGCCTTTAAAATTAGCACTTTTGATTTCTCCCATAGACTTTTAAAGGGTGTTCCGCGGCTTCCGAATTTGCCAAGAACACGCCAAATTGTTCGCTGTTTGGCGAACGGGCGAACAGCCAATGTTTGAGTCGAACATGAGTTTGACTCGAACTCGAAGCTCATCCCTAATGTTGAGAGTTGGAGACGGAAAGTGAGAGAGAGAGAGCAGGAGAAAGACAGTATGGAAGAATGTAGGAGTGGGGGAGAAGTCCTTTCGACACCCAGTTGATACTTCCCAAAACAAAAGTTTCTTAAACCACCGGTAAAGTATTAATTTTCTATTTTATCTATTGATAGTTGAATTATTATTATTAACATAAACATTACTAAAACAATTTAAACTTTGTAGTATACCGTATTTATCGGCGTATAACATGCACTTTTTCCCCTTAAAATCAGGGGAAAATCATGGGTGCGTGTTATACGCCGATCTCCGCTAATTGTGATCTAGAACCCACTGCAAGTAATGCAATTTTGCATGCTACTAGTTTCCATCCAAAACCCCTCTTTGATTCAATTCCATATAGCCAGTATCTTAGAGTGAGACGCAACTGCTCTAATGATGACACCTTTAAGATGGAAGCAAACAAGCTACGTGACAGATTATTAATGAAAGAAATGAGCTACTGCACTCTGAAAAAATAAACAAAACTGGCAAAAAAGATACAGACACTATTAGGATCATCACAAAATACAGTAACCAACATAGACAAGTTCGGAATATTGTAGAAAAATACTGGCATATGCTACAATATGACCCAACCTTGGGGCCCTTTGTTCCACAGAAACCCCTTTTCACCTTTAAACGTACCTCCTCTCTAAGAGACAAAGTCACTATGAGCGAATTTAAGGGGGAAGTTGATAAACACTGCAAATACAAGGGAACCTTTAGATGCGGAGATTGCAGCTATTGCAAATATATGCTCACAGACAGAAACCCAACCCTCCCCAATGGCCAGCTTTTCCATCCTAAACACTTTGCTAATTGCAAAACATACGGTGTGATCAATATGCTCCTGTGCGAATGTACATGCTTCTACATAGGAAAAACTAAAACAGAATTTCGGAAGAGAGCATATAGACACATCTTGAGTATGCAAACAAGGTATGGAGGTATGGAACAAGTATGGAACAAGGCACTCTTACAGTTAGAACCCCGCTGGATATACAACTTAAAGGCTACCCAGCCCCCAGGTTTGAACGAAACTATCTGGTTCAAGCCTTTCCTTGAAGGCTTTTCGTCAGGTGGTAGGGAGCAATAGGGAAAATGACAACCCTCATAAACATCTCTCTAGCATCTATGCCCTCTCCCTATAACTACCACTAATAATAAAATAACATATAACATCTCTCTAAGTTATGTAACTCTTGTATTTACTTTGATCACTGCTCAACATATTTGGAGTTTCCAATATATATACAACTTCAGTCTGTAATTTGCTTCTCCATATACTAAATACAAGGGATATGTTTTGAAGACTGTGACACATTTACAGGATCTTTATTGTACATGTATATGGTTAAAACACATGATGAATGGTCACGTTGCGACCACCCTAATCTATGTAATTTTTCTTGGATTAGTGTAATTTATAGATGTAACTGTATCTATTATGTTTCACAACCTGTTTTTCATTATATGAATAATTCCAGCCTGTAAAATATTTTGTATTATATAGTACAATCTATGTATGTATCTACAACATTTAACTCTTGTAATCTGTTTTTCAAGTATGAGAAATCCCAGCCTGCAATACTGTCAGCCAGCGCTGTTTTTCCCAAAATTGTGATCTACATGCTCTGCCAAGGACTAATACTCACCGAGGCCGAGATGCCGAGAGCGGCTTACCCTTGCGACCACGCGCACCCAGACCCCCGAAGTGGGTACAGAGAGCTGGGGGCACGCGGAGGCACGGGCTTCCGGAAGGCAGGAGGTCCGTAGATGGAGATCTGGTGCACTGGAATCCGTACGGGACTGGTGGTCCGGATTAGGTATCAGGCAGAGACAAGTCCGTAATACAGGCAGGGATCAGGGTATCAGGCAATCAGAGTAGGCAAGTCCGTATGCAGGCAGAGGTCAGGGTATCAGGCAATCAGAATAGGCAAGTCCATTATGCAGGCAAAGGTCAGGGTATCAGGCAATCAGAATAGGCAAGTCCGTTATGCAGGCAGAGGTCAGGTTATCAGACAATCAGAATAGGCAAGTCCGTTATGCAGGCAGAGGTCAGGGTATCAGGCAATCAGAATAGGCAAGTCCGTTATGCAGGCAGAGGTCAGGATATCAGGCAATCAGAGTAGTGGTTTAAACAGGCCAGGGGTTTGGTACACTTTCAGCAGGCAGACAGGTATAGGTTTCACAGGAGACAGATCAGGGGAGAGCTGACGACGAACCAGCAACCCGACTGGGTGCTGGCGCCGTCGGAAATAGTCTCCCCCCGGCGAGCGCGTCAGTGTGACGTGCTACCGGGTACCCGCACGGGCGACGGCGCGCACACGGGGACCGCCGTGCACCCGCACGCCCCACGCCATCAGGCCGCGGACAGGTGTGCGGCGAAGCGCCAGTCCGCCGTGCATGCGCACCGGAGCTCGGCGAGCGGAGATGCTCCCGATCTCCTGACAGTGCCCCCCTCCTAAGGGCGGACACCGAACGCCCAGGCTAGCCATCAATTCTGGATGATCTCGGTGGAAGGTTTGGATTAGCCGTGGGGCATGCAAGTTCCTAAGAGTTATCTTCTGGTGGATAGCCCTTCCACTGGATCAGATACTGTAGTTGCCTGCCCCTTTTTCTGCAGCTCAGGATGGACTGCACCTCAAACTCATTTTTGCCATCCACTTTGATTGGCGGAGGAGGAGGCTCCCCTCTCCCCGGAAAAGGGCTAGGTGAATCACAGGTGAACCACAGGTTTCAATAATGACACGTGGAAGACAGGGTGAATCCGATATGTCTTGGGTAGTGCTAGCTCCACAGCCACAGGGTTAATGATTCTCCTGACTTGGAAAGGACCAATGAACTTGGGTCCAAGTTTTCGAGATGGCAGCGGTAATTTAAGGTTAGCAGTGGATAGCCAGACCTCTTCTCCCAAGTCAAACTTTGGGTTTGCCCTTCTGCCCCGATCGTACTGTTTCTTGTAGTCTTCTTGCGCCTTGTGTAACATATCTTGGATTCTCTGAAAGTTGGATTGCAACCACGTTATCCTGTCCTGAACTGCGGGAACTGTCATTTCGGGGATGTCGTTGGAGAAGAATGTAGGATGGAACCCGAAATTCGCCCAGAAGGGTGTTTGGTTGGTAGAGGCATGAATAGAATTATTATATGTAGATGTAGAATGGCTTTAAGTCCCTGTCTCTGAGAGAGAATTGCTCCCGTTGCGATTTGGTGAGGATGAGGGACGGATGAAGCCTTTCTTGAGGTTTTCGTCTATATATTGTTTAAGAGTTTCTAGCTCGGTTTCTGAGAGAGGAAATATTCGACCGAATGGGATCTGGGACCCAGGCAGGAGGTCGATCGGGCAGTCATAGGAACGATGGGGGGGTAGGCGGTCAGCCATCTGTTTACTGAAGACTTCTTGAAATTCAAGATACTCGGAGGGAACATGCTGGAGGTTGCCTGGTGGAGCAGTAATCGTAGCACAAACTTTTGGAGCCGTGAGAAGACAATGTTGGGAGCAATACTGAGAAGGGAAGGATACCGCCTTAGTGCTCCATTTAATTTGTGGGTCGTGAGCCTGTAACCAGGGCAGGCCTAGTATAACTGGGAAGATGGGTGAGTGAATTAGGTCGAGCCGTAAAAACTCTCGGTGGCCGGAATCAGTGGTTACCGGAATGGGCTGGGTTTCCTGGGTGATGGGTCCTGAGCGAAGAAGAGATCCGTCGGCCAGATGTACCCATAGGCCTTGCTCTTTGGTTTGCAGAGGGATGTTCAGACTGTGCGCCAAGGCGGAATCTATGAAGCAACTGCATGCCCTGGAATCAATGATGGCCTGCAAGCGGGTCTCCCTTCCCGGAAGCTGTAAGGAGATAAACAACATCACATAAGCCTTTGGGATACTATTGTTTGGATGATTCAATACATTTGGCTGAGAGGACTTACTGGGCCTGATCGGACAGCTGCGCAGGAAATGTCCGGCTCCTCCGCAGTAGAGACACAGGTTGGACTGTCGTCTGCGTTGCTTCTCTTCAGAGGTTAGCGGGCCCCGAACCAGGCCGAGCTGCATCGGTTCGACCTCAGGGACCGGTGCAGTGACAGCCGGAGTCGAGGTCGGAGTCTGCGCCAAGTGAGGTCTTGGTAACGCCCAGGTGGGGCGTGGACTTTGAAAGCGCTCTGAGCGTCGCTCCCGCAGTCGCCTATCCAATTTTGTAGCCGCTTGGATGAGTTCTTCCAGGGAAGCAGGGGTTTCCATCCTAGCTAATTCGTCCTTGAGTACCTCGGACAAGCATTGGCGGTATTGGTAGCGTAGGGCCGGCTCGTTCCAATTTGTATCGCTTGCCCATTTACGGAATTCTACCGTATAGTCTTCGATGGGTCTCCTTCCTTGGGACAGATGGTGCAGGATGGCCTCAGCTGTAGCCATACGTTGCGAATCGTCATAGAGCTGAGACATACTCTCAAAGAAGGCCTCGATTGTATTGAGAACAGGACTGCTCTGTTCCATCAAGCCGTGGGCCCAGGCTTGGGGTTCTTCAGACAAAAGAGAAATGGCAAATCCCACTTTAACAATCTCTGAAGAAAAGGTTCTCGGTTGGAGGGCGAAGTAGAGGGAGCATGCATTTTTGAAGGCCCTGAACTTCTTGCGGTCCCCTGAGAACCGTTCCGGTGTGGGAACCCTGGGTTCCGGAAGTGCCATGACAACGGTGGGGTTGGCGGAAGCCTGAGGGAGCGGACCCCCACTGCTGGGTGCGGGAGCTGCGGCTGCAGAGGGCAGTGACCCTGTGATCTGCTGAAGGCGGTTATCAATTTGGGTATAACCTTCCTGTAACTTTTGCACTGAATCGGCAAGAGTAGACACCTGTTGGCACAGGATCTCTAGAGGAGAGCGCGCTCTGTCGGCCTCGGACATCGGGCTGGTTCGTACTGTCAAGGACTAATACTCACCGAGGCCGAGATGCCGAGAGCGGCTTACCCTTGCGACCACGCGCACCCAGACCCCCGAAGTGGGTACAGAGAGCTGGGGGCACGCGGAGGCACGGGCTTCCAGAAGGCAGGAGGTCCGTAGATGGAGATCTGGTGCACTGGAATCCATACGGGACTGGTGGTCCGGATCAGGTATCAGGCAGAGACAAGTCCGTAATACAGGCAGGGATCAGGGTATCAGGCAATCAGAGTAGGCAAGTCCGTATGCAGGCAGAGGTCAGGGTATCAGGCAATCAGAATAGGCAAGTCCGTTATGCAGGCAGAGGTCAGGGTATCAGGCAATCAGAATAGGCAAGTCCGTTATGCAGGCAGAGGTCAGGGTATCAGGCAATCAGAATAGGCAAGTCCGTTATGCAGGCAGAGGTCAGGGTATCAGGCAATCAGAATAGGCAAGTCCGTTATGCAGGCAGAGGTCAGGGTATCAGGCAATCAGAGTAGTGGTTTAAACAGGCCAGGGGTTTGGTACACTTTCAGCAGGCAGACAGGTATAGGTTTCACAGGAGACAGATCAGGGGAGAGCTGACGACGAACCAGCAACCCGACTGGGTGCTGGCGCCGTCAGAAATAGTCTCCCCCCGGCGAGCGCGTCAGTGTGACGCACTACCGGATACCCGCACGGGCGACGGCGCGCACACGGGGACCGCCGTGCACCCGCACGCGCCGCACCATCAGGCCGCGGACGGGTGTGCGGCGAAGCGCCAGTCCGCCGCGCATGCGCAGCGGAGCTAGGTGAGCGGAGACGCTCCCGATCTTCTGACATGCTCTCTATTTTTTATATGGCAACCTGTGCCTTTAACATCCTTATTGGTGATCTGCGGTTTACCCGGCACACAATGCCGCCTGAGCGTTCTCGGCTCTTAGCGGCGTTGTGTGAGGACACAGTGTTGCTTACACTGTCCTCCATCTTGCGACCCCGGCGGACATGCGCAAGCCAGACGTGCCGGCGGGTGTAGTGGGCGTGGCCGCGCCTCATCGCGGATGCCTGCGCATGCGCGATAGGGGCCTGGCGGCGTTCGCTCCACCCGGGGGGCCACTCTGAGCGCGTCCATCCCTCCCCTGCCACAATCAGCTGTTGGCAATTACATCAACAGCTGATTGGTAGGGAGGGCTTTATATGCTCCTACACAGCCCAGACCGAGCGTCCGCTCTTATGTGCAGGACGCTGTCGGTCTGAGCTGCTGTCAAAAAAGTATATACTATATTAAAAGTGAGTACCCTATTACACTATCTACTTCTCTTATTTAACCCACATGCTGTCTCTGCCATTCCCAATAAACACATTATTAATGCCTTTATTTTTATTTCCACGCTGCTCTATTTACACAAGTGTACTGCTGCAGCTATGAGAAACCTTCTATAGCTGCTCCCCCTTTCTTCTTGTTCCCTTATTGTTTTCTTTTTTTTCTTTCTCTCTCTGTTTCGTTTCCTCCTTCTTTCTCTTCTGTATCTCCTTCTTCCTCTTTTTTCCCTCCCCCCCCCCTTTTTTCTTCCCCCTCTCTTTCCCCCTCCCCCCTCCCCTCTCCCTTCCCCATTCTCCCCTCTCTTTTTCCCTCCCCCCTTCCAATTTACTCCCCATCCCCCCTTTTCCCCTCCCCAGTCTTTTTCATTTTTTTCTTCTCTCTTTTTTCCCTTTTCTTTCGTTTTTTTCTTTTTTTTTTCTTTTTTCTCTTTTCCTTTTTTGGTTCTTTCCTCCTCCCCCTTTTCCTCCCTCCCCCCCTTCTTTGTTCCCCCCCCCCCTCTCTCCTTTCTTCACTAATCTGATTTATATCTAATCAATCACTACCATCCCACCTAAGACAACCCAGACATATCTGGACTATACTAACCCCCTAGATATACATATATCTTTTATTGTCTACAACCCCTAATTGGTTAAATTATTCACATATTTAATTACATCCTAATTTCTCCCCTCTCCCCCCTCTGTACCATTCTTTTCCAGCCACCTGGGTTACATAACGTATACCAGTACTCTCATTCTTTCCTAAAAAATCTTCTACACTGGCCGGATCAGGTATGTTGTACCCCCATTACTATAAAACTCCTTTTTTCCTATAAATAAATTACACCTGAAATTATTGATCGGCTATTACATACGTTTATATTTCTACACTCTACAGGACCCGCATTTGGCCTCAGTGGAACCTCAGATCCAACATTTTTCTATGCCCTACATATACGGGCTCTCTTCTCTAGTATATGAGGAAGTAAACCTATTCACACATCTCTCACCTAGTTATTTGTACTTGATACATACGAAACATTAAGATCTTGGGTATGATAGTTAACCCGTATTGATCGCAATTGGGAAACACACCGGATGGGCAGACAGTGTCGGCGCCTCTGTTTTTAACTCTTTGTTTGGAATGCGAAGCCAAGCTACATACTACCAATGTGAGTGTATTGTAAATATGACATGTACCTTTATCTGCAAAAGCCTGAGATGTACACATACTCATGATCTCTTTGCTAAATATATTATCTACAATTTAGAAACCCTTGATATAACTCACACCCACCCCTGAAGAAGGAGGCTCAATTTCTCCGAAACGCGTCGGGTGCAAAGATATTGGTATCAATGTCCAACATATGTATAAAAGCATAACCGCATTCCTTTTATTGCTTGTTATTGTTATACTGTTGTTGATATATTCTTTTTTAAAATGCTTTTGAAATGAATAAATGTTTTTTCTATACATTACATATCTCCTCCTATATCCATATATACGTGCCTTTAAAGTCCTACATTAGGGGAACTCTCTTTTTGCTTGATAATCTATCGGAGTGATCGCCGCGATCGCTGCCGACATTCACATAGCGTGTAGTTTTAAATATGGCGCCGCGGAGTTCGGATGGACTCGGCGGAGCTGAACGAGCGCCGCCGAGATCACAGTGACTGGGCGAAGCCGAGATACACATAGCCGAGTGTTCTCAGCTCTTCTCGGCGCTGCTCACAGTCCTGCCCAGTCCCGCCATTGGACCTGTGGTATGTCCATCATAGCGCGGGACTGGGCGGGACTGTGAACGGCAACGAAAGGAGCCGAGTACACTCGGCTATGTGTATCTCGGCTCTGCCCAGTCACTGATCTCGGCGGTGCTCGTTCAGCTCCGCCGAGTCCCTCCGAACTCCGCGGCGCCATATTTAAAACTACACGCTATGTGTATGTCGGCGGCGATCTGTCCAAGCATGTAATGGACACTGGGGGCAAGGCTGCACTGACCACTGGGGCAAGGCTGCACTGACCACTGGGGCAAGGCTGCACTGACAAGGCTGCACTGGGGCAAAGCTGCACTGACAATTCTGCACTGGGGCAAAGCTGCACTGACAAGGCTGCACTGGGGCAAAGCTGCACTGACAAGGCTGCAATGGACACTGGGACAAGGCTGCACTGACACTGAAAAGGCTGCAATGACACTGACAAGGCTGCAGATGGACACGATAAGGCTGCATTGATGGGCATTTAAATGTAAGTTTTTTTCCTTAAACTTCCCTCCTAAAAGTTTTTTTCCTTAAAATTCCCTCCTAAACTTGGGGTGCGTGTTATACACCGGCGCGTGTTATACGCCGGCGCGTGTTATACGCCGATCAATACGGTATTTGAAAATGTTTTGTTTAACTGCAGTACGAAATTATTCTTTTTCAAATATAGAGAAATACACATTGTTGTATATCTCAACAAAAAACTGACTTTAATAGCCTTATCCATGGTTTTGTTATGATCTATGTTTTAACATAAAATTCATCATAGAATTATTTTTACCATAAATAAGTCTTGATTCAATTATTGTTTTGAGAAAAAAATCACGTGTTAAATTCAACACCTAATTTGTTTTCATAAGTCTGTAGAGCCACAGAAAGCTATTTACTAAGTGTTACTAAGTCTAAGTTTACTAAGACAAAGTGTTTAAACATGGCATTTTGTAACAAGAGCTTGTGGTAGAATTTCTCATCATCTGTATCACCCATATATTTGATATTTGAAATTTATATATTTTTTGTATCATCACCAATAGGGATGAGCCGAACACCCCCCGGTTCGGTTCGCACCAGAACCCGCGAACGGACCGCAAGTTCGCACGAACGTTAGAACCCCATTGACGTCTATGGGACTCGAACGTTCGAAATCAAAAGTGCTCATTTTAAAGGCTAATTTGCATGGTATTGTCCTAAAAAGGGTTTGGGGACCCGGGTCCTACCCCAGGGGACATGTATCAATGCAAAAAAAACTTTTAAAAACGGCCGTTTTTTCGGGAGCAGTGATTTTAATGATGCTTAAAGTAAAAAAAAAAAAAGTGAAATATTCCTTTAAATATCGTACCTGGGGGGTGTCTATAGTATGCCTGTAAAGTGACGCGTGTTTCCCATGTTTAGAACAGTCCCTGCACCAAATGTCATTTTTAAAGGAAAAAATCTCATTTAAAACTGCTTGCGGGTTTAATGTCATGTCGGGTCATGGTAATATGGATGAAAATCAGTGAGACAAACGGCATGGGTACCCCCCAGTCCATTACCAGGCCCTTTGGGTCTTGTATGGATATTAAGGGGAACCCCGCACCCAAATTAAAATAAGGAAAGGTCCCTATATACTCTGAACAGCAGTATTCAGGCGGTGCAAACAAGACAGGGACTGTAGGTTTGTTGTTAAGTAGAATCTGTTTGTAATTTTGAACATTTTTAATGTGTTTAGCTCCAGCCAAAAAATCTTTTCTAAGCTTTTTGGAAAACATAGGGAAGGGTTATCACCCCTGTGACATTTGTTTTGCGTCTTTCCTCCTCTTCAGAAGATTTCACCTCACTTTTTTGTCCCAATGAAAAATGTTTTTGGAAAATTTGGTTTTTTTTGTGGAACAAGGATTGGAAAGCATCAGTGGAAAGGAGAAATTGTTTTCCCATATTAACTCTTACAGGAGAGAATTTCCCTTCCTTAGGGGTAGATTTCATCTCACTTCCTGTTGTCTCCTTCCGTTTGCAAGTAGGAGTCGTTTGTAAGTTAGATGTTTGAAAGTAGGGTCCTGCCCTATATACTCAGCAGAAATTTGGGCCTTAGGTGTTGCTCTGGCCAAAACACTGTAAGCCCTCACAGGGCCCTGCTGTGAAATATTAGATCAAGAATTGTAATTACATGCCCCTGTTGAACAGGAGCTGAAAAATTAGGCCTTAGGCACTGGTGCTGGTGCCACAACACTGCAACCCCTCACAGACACTCTAGTTGGAACGCAGGAACGAGCCCTGCTGCAAAGTATTGCATCAAAAATTGTAATTACACGCCCCTGTTAGACAGGGGCAGAAAAATTGGGTCTTAGGCACTGGTGCTGGTGCCACAACACTGCAACCCCTCACAGACACTCTAGTTGAAACGCAGGAACAAGCCCTGCTGCAAAGTATTGCATCAAAAATTGTAATTACACGCCCCTGTTAGACAGGGGCTGAAAAATTGGGTCTTAGGCACTGGTGCTGGTGCCACAACACTGCAACCCCTCACAGACACTCTAGTTGGAATGCAGGAACGAGCCCTGCTGCAAAGTATTACATCAAAAATTGTAATTACACGCCCCTGTTAAACAGGGGCTGAAAAATTGTGCCTTAGGCACTGGTGGTGGCGCCCAGAACCAAAAATGTTCTTACAAGCTATCAGCGTGATGATTGAGGAGGAAGAGGATAATTACTCAGGGATAGTCACTCAGCATCAGCATAGGCAGTCTTTGAAGGGATCTGAGATTTCAAAAAAAATTATTCGGTTACATCTGCATCAGGTGCTTGGTAGCTGGTGGTGATCCAAGACTGATTCATTTTTATGAAGGTCAGCCGATCGACCGAGTCGGTGGACAGACGCACCCTGTGATCGGTTACCACGCCTCCAGCAGCACTGAATGTGCGTTCCGAAAGAACGCTGGATGCAGGACAGGCCAGTAGCTCAATTGCATACTGTGCAAGCTCTGGCCAGTGATCCATCCTCAAGACCCAGTAACCCAGAGGATTTTCGGTGGGAAAGGTGTCCAAGTCTGATCTTGCCCCTAGGTATTCCTGCACCATGTAAAACAGACGCTGGCGATGGTTGCTGGAACCGATCATACCTTGGGGCTGCGGACCAAAAAATTGTCTGAACGCATCGGTCAGACGGCCACCTTCTCCACCGCTCCTTCTTTGACTGACCGAAGCCTCAGCAACACGTTGTCCAGAAACAGGAGTTTGTAACCTCCCAGTCTCTGGGAACGCGTTGCACAGACCTTTCTGCAAGGCCTCCCGAAGATGTTTCATCCTCTGCTCCCTCTGCGATGGCAAGATAAGGTCCGCAACCTTACCCTTGTAACGTGGATCAAGGAGGGTTGCCAGCCAGTATTGGTCCTTCTCCTTGATACCACGAATACGAGGATCCTTACGCAGGCTTTGCAGGATCAGGGAGGCCATGCAGCGTAGGTTTGCTGAGGCATTCGGTCCGGAGTCCTCTGGGTCACTAAGGACAACAACGTCCGCAGCCACCTCCTCCCAGCCACGTACAAGTCCATGTGTTCCTTGGGACTGATCCCTTAAAGACTGCTGATGCTGAGTGCCAGGCTCCACCTCCATACTGACACAATCTTCCTCCTCCTCCTCCTCCTCCTCCTCGTCCTCTTCCTGTGTGATCGGCGGGCACGCAGGAACACTGTCTGGATAAAGGGGGCCTTGAGAGCTAAGGAAGTCCTCCTCTTCCTGCCTCTGTTCTGCCTCAAGTGCCCTGTCCATTATTCCACGCAGCGTGTGCTCCAACAGGTGGACAAGGGGGACAGTGTCACTGATGCATGCACTGTCAGTGCTCACCATCCTCGTGGCCTCCTCGAATGGTGACAGGACAGTGCATGCATCCCTGATCATGGCCCACTGGCGTGGGGAAAAAAAACCAAGGTCCCCTGACCCTGTCCTGGTGCCATAGTCGCACAGGTACTCATTGATGGCCCTCTGCTGCGTGTGCAGCCGCTGCAGCATGGCCAACGTCGAGTTCCACCTGGTGGGCATGTCACAGATTAGGCGGTTCTTGGGCAGGTTAAACTCCTTTTGGAGGTCCGTCAGCCGAGCACTGGCATTATATGACCGGCGGAAATGCACACAGACTTTCCTGGCCTGCCTCAGGACATCCTGTAAGCCCGGGTACCTGCCCAAGAACCGCTGCACCACCAAGTTAAGGACGTGAGCCAAACAGGGCACATGGGTCAGTTGTCCCTGTCGGAGGGCAGAGAGGAGGTTGGTGCCATTGTCGCAAACCACCATTCCTGCCTTAAGTTGGCGTGGCGTCAACCACCTCTGAACCTGCCCCTGCAGAGCTGACAGAACCTCTGCCCCAGTGTGGCTCCTGTCCCCCAAGCACACCAGCTCAAGCACCGCATGGCATCTTTTGGCCTGCGTACTTGCGTAGCCCCTTGAACGCCTACGGAGCACCGCTGGTTCCGAGGAAGAGGCCATGGAGGAAGAAGAAGAGGAGGGGGTGGAGGAGAGAGGTGTGTCACAATCAGCATTTTGGAGGCGTGGTGGCGGAACAACCTCCAACACTACTGCACCTTGTCCTGCATCCTTCCCAGCTGCCAGCAGAGTCACCCAATGCGCCGTGAAACTTAAGTAACGTCCCTGTCCATGCCTGCTGGACCATGAGTCAGCGGTAATATGCACCTTACCGCTGACCGCCCTGTCCAGCGAGGCATGGACATTGCCTTCCACATGCCGGTAGAGAGCCGGAATCGCCTTCCGTGAGAAAAAGTGGCGTTTGGGTACCTGCCACTGAGGAACCGCACATTCCACAAACTCACGGAAGGGGGCAGAGTCTACCAACTGAAAAGGCAGCAGTTGAAGTGCTAGCAATTTTGCCAAGCTAGCATTCAACCGCTGGGCATGTGGATGGCTGGGAGCAAACTTCTTTCGGCGGTGCAGCAGCTGGGGCAGGGAAATTTGCCTGGTACAATCTGACGTCGGTGTACCAAAAGCAGATTGCCCATAAGTACTTGGCTGTGACACACCTAATTCTACACCTTCATTCCTCTCACTGCAGGTCGCAGAGAGGACTGAAGGTCTAGTGGGGTTGGAAATCTCAGCTGATGAGGAGCAAGGAGAGATCGTCTTTGTTCTTTGGTGTGGGTCTTTTAGATACGCTTGCCAACGAACTGCATGGCAGGTCAACATATGTCTGGTCAAGCATGTGGTACCCAAGCGGGAGATGTTTTGGCCACGCGAGATACGCTTAAGACATATGTTGCAAATAGCAGCGGTGCGATCTGATGCACTCGTCTCAAAAAAGGCCCACACCAAAGAACTTTTTGAATAACGCGCAGAGACTGCAGCGCCCTGCACATGTGGAGCTTTGGGGTGTGATGCAGTCAATGTGCTGCCCTTAGGCTGGCCCCTGGAGGGCATCCTGCCTAGTTGGTGATGTGCCACCTCCTCCTCCTCCTCCTCCTCCTCCTCCTCTCTCCTATCAGGCACCCACGTTGAGTCAGTGACCTCATCATCCCCTCCCTCCTCATCACTGGAGCAAACCTGGCAGTATGCTGCAGCAGGGGGAGCATGACTGCCAGATTGCTGTCCTTCTTGGGCACCCCCTCTGTCCGTGCTCATGTTACTGCCTTCATTGAGCTCAGTATCATCATCAGAGCCTTCCAAACGCTGGGCATCCTCCTGGAGCATGTACCCAACACTGTGGTCAAACAGTTCGAGGGAATCCTCATGAGGACATGGTGGAGCTAGGGAAGGAGTCACTGATGACATTGAGCTGAGGGAAGAGGCCGCTGCTTTGCCAGACAAAGCACCCTGGGCATGGGTGAGAGAGGATGAGGAGGATGAGGACGGCTTGGTCATCCACTCGACCAAGTCTTCCGCATGTTGCGGCTCAACACGGCCAGCTGCCGAAAAAAAGGCCAAGCGTGTCCCATGGCCACGTGCTGATGAGGATGCACCGTCTCCACGACCAGCACTAGACACAGAGCCTGCTTGCCCTCTCTTATTGGCTTGTGACTGTCTGCCTCTCCTTCTTGGCCTTCCAGACATACTAATGGCCTGTAGCTGCACTAAGCTGGGATAGAACACCTGTAATTTTCTTCAGGTAGCTTTATATACTGTAACCAGACAAGCCTGCCTGTCAGTAGGAAGATAACAGGAACGGATCTAGCTGAACACTGTGAGCAGGACGTACTGCACTAAATGTATATAGCAGGAACGGATCTAGCTGAACACTGTGAGCAGGACGCACTGCACTGAATGTAAATACCAGGAACGGATCTAGCTGAACACTGTGAGCAGGACGCACTGCACTGAATGTAAATAGCAGGAACGGATCTAGCTGAACACTGTGAGCAGGACGCACTGCACTGAATGTAAACAGCAGGAACGGATGTAGCTAAACACTGTGAGCAGGACGCACTGCACTGAATGTAAATAGCAGGAACGGATCTAGCTGAACACTGTGAGCAGGACGCACTGCACTGAATGTAAATAGCAGGAACGGATGTAGCTGAACACTGTGAGCAGGACGCACTGCACTAAATGTAAATACCAGGAACGGATCTAGCTGAACACTGTGAGCAGGACGCACTGCACTGAATGTAAATAGCAGGAACGGATCTAGCTGAACACTGTGAGCAGGACGCACTGCACTGAATGTAAATAGTCTAGCTGCCTGACCGTGGTACTAATAGGATCAAAAAGAACACCTGTAATTTTCTTAAGGTAGCTTTATATACTGTAACCAGACAAGCCTGCCTGTCAGTAGGAAGATAACAGGAACGGATCTAGCTGAACACTGTGAGCAGGACACACTGTACTAAATGTAAATAGTCTAGCTGCCTGACCGTGGTACTAATAGGATCAAAAAGAACACCTGTAATTTTCTTAAGGTAGCTTTATATACTGTAACCAGACAAGCCTGCCTGTCAGTAGGAAGATAACAGGAACGGATCTAGCTGAACACTGTGAGCAGGACACACTGTACTAAATGTAAATAGTCTAGCTGCCTGACCGTGGTACTAATAGGATCAAAAAGAACACCTGTAATTTTCTTCAGGTAGCTTTATATACTGTAACCAGACAAGCCTGCCTGTCAGTAGGAAGATAACAGGAACGGATCTAGCTGAACACTGTGAGCAGGACACACTGTACTAAATGTAAATAGTCTAGCTGCCTGACCGTGGTACTAATAGGATCAAAAAGAACACCTGTAATTTTCTTAAGGTAGCTTTATATACTGTAACCAGACAAGCCTGCCTGTCAGTAGGAAGATAACAGGAACGGATCTAGCTGAACACTGTGAGCAGGACACACTGTACTAAATGTAAATAGTCTAGCTGCCTGACCGTGGTACTAATAGGATCAAAAAGAACACCTGTAATTTTCTTCAGGTAGCTTTATATACTGTAACCAGACAAGCCTGCCTGTCAGTAGGAAGATAACAGGAACGGATCTAGCTGAACACTGTGAGCAGGACGTACTGCACTAAATGTATATAGCAGGAACGGATCTAGCTGAACACTGTGAGCAGGACGCACTGCACTGAATGTAAATAGCAGGAACGGATCTAGCTGAACACTGTGAGCAGGACGCACTGCACTGAATGTAAATAGCAGGAACGGATGTAGCTGAACACTGTGAGCAGGACGCACTGCACTAAATGTAAATACCAGGAACGGATCTAGCTGAACACTGTGAGCAGGACGCACTGCACTGAATGTAAATAGCAGGAACGGATCTAGCTGAACACTGTGAGCAGGACGCACTGCACTGAATGTAAATAGCAGGAACGGATCTAGCTGAACACTGTGAGCAGCACGCACTGCACTGAATGTAAATAGCAGGAACGGATCTAGCTGAACACTGTGAGCAGGACGCACTGCACTGAATGTAAATAGCAGGAACGGATCTAGCTGAACACTGTGAGCAGGACGCACTGCACTGAATGTAAATAGCAGGAACGGATCTAGCTGAACACTGTGAGCAGGACGCACTGCACTGAATGTAAATAGCAGGAACGGATCTAGCTGAACACTGTGAGCAGGACGCACTGCACTGAATGTAAATAGCAGGAACGGATCTAGCTGAACACTGTGAGCAGGACACACTGCACTAAATGTAAATAGTCTAGATAGAAGATAACAGGAACGGATCTAGCTAAACTGAATACAGTGTATATATATATATGCAACACCTGGGATGCATATATATACACAATACACTGTAAGTGCAGCTAACTGACTGACTGTTCTGCCTAATCTATCTAACTCAAATCAAATGACACTGTCTCTCTCTCTCTCTATCTCTCAGCACACCGGAACACACACTACACAGGGCCGCCGTGCAGGCGGCCTTATATAGTGTGGGGTGTGTACTAAATCCCCTGAGCCATAATTGGCCAAAGCCACCCTGGCTTTGGCCAATTACAGCTCTCTCTACTGACGGCGCTGTGATTGGCCAAGCATGCGGGTCATAGTGCATGCTTGGCCAATCATCAGCCAGCAATGCACTGCGATGCCGCAGTGAATTATGGGCCGTGACGCGCCACACGAATTTGGCGCGAACGGCCCATATCGTTCGCAATTCGACGGACGGTCGAACAGCCGATGTTCGAGTCGAACATGGGTTCGACTCGAACACGAAGCTCATCCCTAATCACCAAATATATCTGATATTATTTTACACTGAATTTTAGTTAATAAATATATATATTTTAGCACATCACTGTATTTGTTCTTGTCTTCAAACTAGCATGGATAAATGAACTTGAATTATTCTTTGATTTGTGGAAAAATAGAAAATCTCCTTAACCACAGATTTTTTGCATAATTCCATAAATATAATACTGTTTTAATAGTTCAGTATAAACATCTGACAACATAATTGTGAAGTAGAAGGAAAATGATAAATGTTTTTCAAAATTTTTTACAAATAAATATCTGAAAAGTGTGGCGTGCATTTGTATTCAGCCCCCCCTGAGTAAATACTTTGTAAAACCAACTTTCGCTGCAATTACAGCTTAAATTATTTTTAGGTATGTCTCTATCAGCTTTGCACATCTAGAGAGTGACATTTTTGCCCATTCTTCTTTGCAAAATAGCTCAAGCCCTGTCAGATTGGATGGAGAGCATCTGTGAACAGCAATTTTCAAGTCTTGCCACAGATTCTCATTTGGATTTAGGTCAGGACTTTCAATGGACCATTCTAACACAAATATGCTTTGATCTAAACCATTCCATTATAGCTCTGGCTGTATGTTTAGGGTCATTGTCCTGCTGGAAGGTGAACCTCTTCCCCAGTCTCAAGTCTTTTGCAGACTCTAATGCCCTGTACACACACGGTCTGATTTTCCGACGGAAAAAGTGCAATCGGCTTGTGTTGTCGGAAATTCCGATCATGTGGGGGCTCCATCTGACTTTTTCCGTCGGAATTTCCAACACACAAAGTTTGAGAGCAGGCTATAAAATTTTCCGACCACAAAATCCGATCGGTTAAATTCCGATCGTGTATACACAAATCCGATGCACAAAGTACCACGCATGCTTAGAATAAATTAAGAGACGAAAGCAATTGGCTACTGCCCCGCTTATATAGTCCTGACGTACGTGTTTTACGTGTTTTGTGCGACTGTGTGTATGGAAGACAAGTTTGAGCCAACATCCGTCGGAAAAAATCCATGGATTTTGATGTCGGAATGTCCGATCAATGTCCGACCGTGTGTACAGGGCATAACAGGTTTTCTTCTAAGATTGCCCTGTAAGGCTCATAACCTGAGTCCAGGCTGCATGGTTTCATTTTACAGCACACAGATCTTGCCTGCTAAAGTGATAAACTCAGTCATTATCTGCCTTTGTCAGCCTGAGTTACAAAGGCTCTGAATGTGAACACATAGCAGCCCCAGGACAAGACCCTAAGCCAGCTGACTTACCAAATGCTCAATCAAATCAAGTTGAAAAGTAATGGAAAATGATGAAGCTTTGAGAACTGAACTGACAAATAGCCTGAAATTATGGGAAAAGGTTGTTACTTAATCTGATACACTATCTGTTGAACCTGAACTACTGCCACTAGAGGGTGCCATTAAACAACTTTCTGCCTCATATGAGCTTTATCAGCTTTACTAGCAATAAGTTCATTAATGTTTTACAAAGTATGAACACAGAAGATTCACTAGAGGAATTAAACAGCTTCCAAGTTCTTAATCTAGAAAGAGACAGTTCTATCCAGCAAACCATATTAAAGGCAGAAGCAAAGATGGAGCTGCTACAGGACACTGCATCTCACAGATCTGTTTCCACCAGATAGTCTAAGAATTCCTCTAAACCCCATAGTTCAAGATATTCAACACTCAGTGAGCGACTTATTATTGCCTGCACGGAAGCCGGCAAGGTGCAGGTCACATATAAAGAAAAGGGAGCAGAGTTGGAAAATCTGACAGCACGTAAAAGAGCAGAGGTGGAAGCTCAGAAAGCAGCAATTTAAATCTTAAACGGACAGTGTAAACATGATGCAGCTATGGCAAAGCTAAAGTAAGCTATCAGTGCAGACGAAGGTGCAAGTGAGAAAGACAGCATCAACCTAAACATAGCAGATATGGAAGATCCTCTCAAACGCATTAAAAACTATGTTCTAAGTCACTGCAGTGTACACTCCACCGTCTCCAATGCTCTTGACAACATAGAGACTTCTTCACAGCATCAAGTTAAAGAGGTTCCAGCAACTTCTTGCATGGAAAATCACTCCAGTGCCTTTCCTGTGTGCCTACCTAACCTTTCTTCATACGTCACAGAGCATCAAAGCAAGCTGCAAGCAAGTCATCAATCTCTGGTCATCAGTACAACCTTAAATCAACATGCCATTGGAACAACTGACTTCAAGCAAGTCATCTGAATGCATCTGCTTCATCATATTTCCCTGTGTCCTTTAACAACAATGTCAAAGGTAGTGCAATCATCACCATTCAGCCAACAACGTAAAGGCAGAGACAACTGAGACAGCAGAGTTTGTGAGGTACATAATTTGCAGAGAGCTCACAAAGACTGATCTCACAAGTTTTAATGACCAACCTACAGAAGTTAATGTGCCTTCAGAACTGCAATCCGTGATCTTGGCATTACAGCTGCTGAAAAATTGGATCTGCTGATCAGATGGCTTGGTCCTCTATCTGCTGCACGTGTTAAGCCATTAAGATCAGTTTTCATGGACAATCCTACAGCAGGCCTCACAGCTACATGGAATTGACTAGAGCAAGTTATGGCAGTCCAGAAGCTATAAAATTGGAAACACTCACATTTGAATAGATGAACAAGCGCTTGTAATAGACAGTATAGGCAACGCAATGGCATCAGCAGGGCTCGTACCGACATGTTTCATCTAAGGAGACATCACCTGGATGATGGCTTCTTAGACAAAATGCGTCAGCCCGAGCCCTGCTGATGCCATTAGGTTGCCTATACTGTCTATTACAAGCGCTTGTTCATCCATTCAAATGTGAGTGTTCCCAATTTTATTAAATTGTGTTTATTTATTGGTCATACTGCTTGACTAAATGAGAGACTCTGCTCATCTTGCTGGTTACATCTGTGAATTGCTTATCTGAGCCATCTATTGGAAGGAGGGATAATCTTCCACTTTGGTCAGAAGTACAGGCGCGGATGTCCCATGTATTGGTGTTTACACCAAAAGCCTTATTGACTCATTGAGCGTATGCCCATTTGAGTCCCTTCACTCCAGTAAGCCTTCTCACAACCGGTGGTGGTTGTATTGTATACTCACTGAACATCAATGTCACGAGGAACACGTTTTTTCTTCTCTTGATCCAGTTTATCTCTCTATTCACACTGGTTTATAGATATGTGCATTTGTTTTCGTCCGAATGCACTTTCGTCCGAATTTCAGGTATTTTCGTTATCGTTTTAACAAACAATAACAGAAGTGCAGAATCTGAAAAACGAAAGATCCGACATAAACAAATGCTTTATTTTCATTTTTGTTGCTACAACAGTTCGATATAGATAGGAGATTCGACATGATGATGACAATAACAATCTGTGTCCATCAAACCTGTGGTCGAATGTGCCTAACCTTAACTCTATTAGTCCAAGATTATTCTACATAGAGAGAAAAGATTCGACGTAGGGGAGAAAAGATTCGATGTAGGGGAGAAAAGATGAATAAAAATAATGATGATGATGAATGTTATTGGCTGATTGTAACCAAAGAGGAGGAGCAGTAAAATAGCTAGAACTAAGTACACACGTACTTTGGCTTATGGTGTCTGTTGAAAGTTCTAAGAAGATTCGACTGAGCAGGTAAACTATACGGCGTCGTACAGTTTAGCTGCTCCATCGATTCTTCTTTGAACATTCGACAGACACCATAAGCCTTCAATGACAGATTCGACCTTAATTTGGATTTTCAGAAAAAAGGGAAGTCTACAAGCTGCTCCCTAACATGGAACACCTCCATCCCTAAACTATATGCAGAAACGAACAGTCGCCCGTGGGACTTTGAGTGAGGTGTCCATGGTGGTCATAAGGTCAACAAAATGTGTAAGAGGGATAACGATTTTATTAGTATGAAAATCATCCAATACAAACATGATTAGAAATAACAGTTCATAAAAACAAGCAACATAGCATAATAGTCCTCTTAAAACATAGCCATAATGATATAATATCGCAAAGTATACATAGTACAGATATACATGATACATCTCTAACCCGACGCGTTTCGCGAGCTCTACTCGCTTCATCAGGGGCTGATGTGTACATCTGGTGTCTGTAAAGAACAAATTAGATATGTGTTGAGGTATAGGTTATGATTGGGACAAAAGCATGAGGCCGAAAATGGTAATCCCATACTTACTGGTTAGACAATTGGCTTCAGAGTCCGATCCCAAGCGAGGGTCAGCGGGAAACATCTCCCCCGGGAGCTGAAGGGACGGGGACCACAGCAGGAGGACCGAGACCAGACGCAGGGCAGGCAATGCAAAGATATGAAAGGAGGATGAGAACCAAGGTGTCACCCATGAATCTTGCAAGACATACTGGCTGTAAGGGAATATATGGAATGGAATAAGTATATGGGTGTACATGTAGATCTATATCAGAAACGATAATATGAGTAAAGATCATAGGAGTATAAGGTTGTGTGTTGGAGTACAAAGAACACAAAAGAGGGCATACAGAAGATGGGGAAGTCTTCAGAAGCATGCTCACTGTAACGGAAAAAATATATATATATATATCGATTGGTGATAGGTCTAAAGTAGTCATTAAAGGCTGGAATTGTGTACATAAGTACAAACAATATAAAATATGGAAATTCCTTGCAAAGCATGGGAAAAGAGAAAAGGGGGGGGTTGTGGGAGGGATTTAGGCCGGAAAAAGTAAGGAAAAGTGTGGGGGAAGGTAAAGGAAAGAAAATAAAATATAATAAAATAAATGGGAGAAAAAGAGCTAGTATGGCAGAATATGGAAATGGCGAAGTGATGATGAGGGAAAAAAAATGGGCTGGAATGGAAAAAGTAGGAAATATAAACAATGAAATGCTGTGAAAAAAGAATGTATAGGGATTGCTATACTGCAGTGTGCATATAAAATAGAATGGAATGTGCTGGAAGATCGCATGTATAAGTATAGGTATATAAAATATAACCTACCAGTGTAGTAAAATCTCTAGCCAATGTGTAAGGGAACCAGGAAGAAAGAGTATGCCATGCCAAAACCCCCGCCTAAATATCAGGACGTCCGCCGCGGCCTCCGCCCCTAACGTCATGCAAACTGGCGGTGAAGGGGAGGAACCGCAATGCGCCCGCCGAAGGACGGCAGGACGCAATCACGATCCCCACCCCCAGCCTGTGATGGTATGCATTGCCATGGAGATGGGGACGCCGCTGGGAAGCGGAAGTCTCCCATCGGGCAAAGAAGCATGATGCCGATGCACATGGTGGCTCCGCCCCCCGCCCCGCCGCGAACGGGAGGGAGGGGGGAGAGAGACAGCAGGGGAGAGAAATCCCCAATTGTGCATCGCAGCTCCTGGAGAAAAATGAGCCACCATACCCATGACAGGGGAGCAGTACAGGGGAGCCAAGTCTGCCAGCGAGCAAAAGGAAAAAAGGTTGTTAAACCACATGTATATTATGGATGGTAAAAAAGTATTGGCCAAAGGATCTGGAGGCAGCAATAGACCAGGGCATTTAGGTGTCTTCCACCTGGGTAAAGTCAGAAAAAAGGGAAGTCTACAAGCTGCTCCCTAACATGGAACACCTCCATCCCTAAACTATATGCAGAAACGAACAGTCGCCCGTGGGACTTTGAGTGAGGTGTCCATGGTGGTCATAAGGTCAACAAAATGTGTAAGAGGGATAACGATTTTATTAGTATGAAAATCATCCAATACAAACATGATTAGAAATAACAGTTCCCTCCCACAACCCCCCCCCCTTTTCTCTTTTCCCATGCTTTGCAAGGAATTTCCATATTTTATATTGTTTGTACTTATGTACACAATTATGTACACAATTCCAGCCAATAGCTGCCCTTGCATCCTTTTTTGTCCGTCGGACTAGCATACAGACGAGCTGATTTTTCGTCCTGACTCGAATCCGTCGGAAAGATTTGAAACATGTTCCAAATCTAAAGTCCGTCTGATTTTCGACAGAAAAAGTCCACAGACAAGTGAGTGTACCCCCAGATGCCTCATTTGCCTAGCGCTTGGATCTAGGTTGGGTCATCATAGGAAATGCCTATATAGGCAAAATGAAGAGACCTACCAATATTTCATCATTCAAGACAAAATGTTCTGCCAAATGGCCAAAACACTTACTTTGAGCCATGCCCACATCACTACTGGGTGAAAGAGAAGACAGCCAGCCACGAATGTCAACATGGTATCTCAGCTAACACAAGCCCTTTCTCCTGCCATGATGACGACCTCAGCTCTACAGTGTTTAATGCAACCAGTGAAGATGATATACTGGCTCCTTCAAAGAAAGACAAAGAATTTATCAAAGTAATGGACAATGAGTTCTTTCAAGACGACTTCAATAATTGGGTAGCATCCCTACCTTTTCGTCTTCCAAGGGAGACAATGCCCAACAACTGTAATTGGTTGAGTAAAGTTTTGTGTCAAGTCTTCCTTGGTTACCTTGACCTTTACCTTCCAGATCTTGTTATCACTGGGCAGAACTTTAGTAATAATACCCATAGACCACTCATTCTGACAAACTTCCTTGTCCTTTAGAAGGATGAGATCTGCAACATAGGTGAAGGCTGGATCTGTACTTAGGCGATCAGCTGGTAGACTTCCCATTTGTTGCTGTTGATGTTTTCCTCTTAACTTGTGGCATTTGACACACCTGAAGAGCAGGGAGGAGACGCACGTTTTCATAACGATAATCCAAAAGCCAGCAGACCTGATGGCACCTTCTGTGAACTGACGACCTTGGTGTAGCACCCGTTCATGGTGGTGACGAACCAGAAGAGTAGTTACATGATGTTGAACTGGTATGATTATAGAATTCTGTTCTTTGCTGCACAGGTCAGATTTCCCGATAGGGCCATCAACTCTCAGCAGCTGATTGGTGTCAACTAAAGGGTTTAGAACTTTTTTTTTTTTTTTAAACAATAGTGTTTATTCAGTTTTTGGATTTACAGAAAAAAAAACAACAACCAGGAACATTATTTAGCATACTATTACAGATATCATTGACTGTGGTAAGAGGTAAGGATTGTAAACAAAAAGAGAAAGGGAAGAAAAAGGAGGGGGGGAGGGGGGAAGAAAATTATAGGGGAGAATAACCGCTCTCAGGGTAGTACTTTAGCTTACAGTTACCTCGTCCCAGCCTGGTTCATGGAATTCATACCTTATGCAGATGGCACTGTATTCCTCCACCCGTCACCCCCCTGGGAGCTTGCTGTGACTAGGCGAGGGTACAGTCCCCTCAATTCAATATTTATTTATTGGCTTCTAACTTTTATTCCTGTTATCAGCTAAACTCCCGAACCAGACCTGGCAATGAAAGTGTCTGTGTACATCACCAGTGTAAGGATTTTTACCACTGTAATGGACTCAATTGTTGACTTATTGTGTTATTGTAGCCTGTGTACTACCCGACTTATAAACATTTTACACTACTATATGAGATGAGCACAAAACGAGTCGTCAACCCATTAAAACATAACAGTGTTAGCAAGAACCTGGAAAGAGAAAAAGAAAAGAGAAGTAGAGAGAAGAAGAACGGGTAAGAGAGGGAGTAGGAGGGGGAAGGGAGGGGGGAGATGGTAGGGGTGCGCTCCTGCCACGCCGTGGGTACCTCAATCATTCGGCAACCTACGTGTTGGTAAGGTATTTTATCCAGGGATCCCAGGTTTTATTGAATCCAGTCATCTTATCCTTCAGGATTGCCGTAAGGCGTTCATTTACCATTATCCATGATAGTTTGGCTTTTAGTAAGTAAAAGGGGACTGTGGGAGACCTCCAGGACTTAGCTATTGAAATCCTGGCTGCCACAAATATAAATGTGATTAGTCTGCGCATTGACTTTGAGGCCCCCTCCACTGGGCGTCCCAACAGCGCGTGCAGAGGTGATTTAACTATATTCACTTGTGTGAGGGAGTATATAAGGTTGTACGTGCGTATCCAAAATCTCCTCACTTTGGGGCACATCCACCAAGTGTGGAAGAAAGTGCCATTTACATTACATCCTCTGAAGCACCGGGGGGACGCCCCTGGAACAAAAGTTGCTATCCTCTCTGGGACCATGTACCATCGCATCATTACTTTATAGTTTGCCTCTATCAGGGAGGTATTAACAAGCGACTTAGATGCATTCAGTATTATTTTGCTCCATTCTTCCATATCTAAATCCATATCCATGTCTTGTTCCGATTTATGCATATAATACAGTTTTGAGGTAGATAAAGTCAAAATACTATATATCTGTGATATATGACCAGTGTGCTTATCAAAATTCCTACAGAGGCTTTCCATTGGGGTGAATGTGGTAATATCAGAGGTGCGGTTCAATGTCGCCAAAAAATGCCTTATCTGGGTAAAGCGGAAAAGTTATGAATTTGGAAATTCATATTTCTCCTGTAAGGTTGATTTCGATAAAGCACCTCTGTGGTCACAAAAATCTGCAATGCGCATTAAACCTTTGTTGGTCCACCACAAGAAATTCCGGGGTTGAAGACCCGTAGTGAACAGTGTATTCCCGAACAGAGGGGCCAATGGGGTGTGTTGGGACCTAAACCTGTGGGCTGTCGACAGTCTGTCCCACAAATTTAGGGAGAACGACAAGCTCGGGCACATCATGGCCGGCCTGTCCTTCGCCTTTAACCACATTAATTGACTAATCTCTCTATCAGGGTATAGAGAGGATTCAATTGACATCCAAAGCGGTCTAGGCTGCCTTGTGTGGAATTTGATCAATTGGGACATTTGTGCTGCTTGGAAATATTTGAGTAAGTCTGGCATTCCCAGACCCCCTCTCAGCTTTGGTGTATATAGTGTTCGCCTGTTCACTCTAGGTCTCCTGTGTCCCCACACATAGTCTCACAATTTCCTCTGGAATATCTGTAAATCTTTCCTTACAATTGCTATTGGGAGGGTCCTAAACAGATATAGCACCTTCGGCAAGACCGTCATTTTAATTGAGCACAGCCTTCCAAACCATGACGGAGGGTTATTCGACCATTTTTTGAGATCGTCAAGTATTTTCCGAAATAATGGGGGATAATTATGTTTATACAGTGTAGTGAGGGTAGGAGTAAGGAAGATGCCCAAGTATGGCATTGTCTCCTTTTGCCATTTAAAAGGGTAGGATTGTTGCAAGGCTTGGATTATGTGCGTATGTAAGGAAACGTTAAGCGCCTGAGTTTTAGAGTGATTCACTTTAAGTCCCGAAAATTCCGTGAAGTGTCTCAGTACTAACTGCAGGTTGGGTAAGGAGGTGACCGGAGAGGAGAGAAGCAGTAAGATGTCGTCCGCGAACATTGCACATTTGTGCTCCCGGTCGCCGCATCGCACCCCCAGTATATCCTGATGTTCTCGGATTTTAATGGCCAGGGGCTCTAGGGCTAGAATAAATAATAGGGGGGACAGGGGGCATCCCTGTCTAGTACCTCTAAGTATCTTTATGTTTTGGGATTTATATCCTTTCTATATCTACTAGATTGGCTGTGGGGTAGCTGTAAATTGTTTTAAGTGTGGTTAGAAAGTGAGGTCCAAACCCATATTTTCCCAAATTAAATAGAAGGTAGTCCCAGGATAGGGAATCGAACGCTTTATGTAGGTCTAATGAGACCAATAGTGCTCCTCTCCGGCCCCCTCCAACCCAACCCGAGTTTAAGGCAGAGATTATGTCTATTATGCGTCTAGTTTGGTCAGGTGCTTGTCTATTCGGGACAAATCCCGTCTGGTTAGGGTGAATATATTTCGAAATCAACGAGTTCATACGAGTGGTTAATATCTTAGTCAGTATTTTGAGGTCTACGTTGATCAACGATATGGGGCGGTAGTTCGCACAGTACCCATGGTCTTTATTCGGTTTGGGGATAACATGTATGAAGGCCTTATTTTCATGAAGTGGTATCGGAAGCCCCTTTCTTAGTGAATTATAAAAAGCGCAAAGATGAGGAGACAGAATTTCCATGTATTTGCGGTAATATTGGCCTTAGAATCCATCTGGACCCGGAGACTTTGACGGGTTCAGGGATTTAATAGCCGCCGCTACTTCATTCATCGTAAACTCTGCCTCCATTATCTCAGCATGGTCATTAGACAAAGTTGGGAGTGGTAAATCCCTCAGGAATTCTTCTACTTTGTTTACGTTAAAGTCCTTTGGGGAGTCGTAGAGTTTAGAATAAAATGTATAGAATTCCTGAAGTATGAGTTGGGGATTTTGTATCACTTGTCCAGTCTGCAGTCTCAGTTTGGGGAGCGCCGGGTTGTAAGGTCTTGGGTTTAGTTTTCTAGCTAGTAATCTATTTGGTTTGTCCCCCATTGTGTAATAGCGGTGTTTAGCCCATCTGACATATTTTTCTGCTTTAGTAGTGAGACTCAAGTTTAACGCTGTTCTGTGCGGGTTGGATTTTTGTTCATGTGTTAGTCTATATAACTCTCTTTCTTGTTGTTGAATTGTTTGAGTTCGTTCCCTCTTGACCTTGGTAGCTAGTTGTATTAATATACCCCGTAGGGTGGTCTTATGGGCTGCCCATACTATCTCTGGGGAAGAGGACGGAAGGGTGTTTTCTTGAAAATATTGTTGTATGGCTTTCTCAACTTCCTTGGTGATTATAGGATCACTCAATAAGGATTCGTTCAATCGCCAAGAAGGCTGTCTTGATTTCGACCATAGGTCTGATAGAACCACTAGGACTGCCGAGTGGTCCGACCATGCTGTTGGTACTATTTTAGTCAATGAGATATATGGGAGTAATGGGGATAGCATGAACAAGTGATCAATGCGCGAGTATGTTTTGTGTACGAGCGAGTAGAATGTGTAGTCCCATTCTGTAGGGTGGGCGTCCCTCCAGAGGTCTATCAGGTCGTGATTATGGAGCAGACGTGCTAGGGTACTGCTTTGTTTAGGGGTATGTTTTAGGATCGTCTTTCGGGGGTCCGACTTATCTAGAATTTGATCGAGGGAGGTGTTACTGTCTCCTCCTAGCATCACATGACCCGCTAAATGGGGTGTTATAACCTCCAACATTGTATTGAAAAAGTTTATCTGTCCTACATTGGGAGCGTAATAAGAAAGAAAGGTGACCGCACTGTCATTGATCTTACCAGCGACCATAATATAGCGGCCCTCCCTATCTCTTATCACAGTAGTGGGGGTGAAGGGGACCCTTTTAGCAATGCATATAGCTACTCCTCTCTTTTTATCTGGACCATTAGACAAATAAACCGTCGGGTATTTTGCGTTCAGATATTTTGGGGCTGACGTATGTGAAAAATGCGTCTTTGGTAAAAACAGAATGTTCTCCCCTAATTTATGATATTACTGAAAAGCCTTGGTCCGTTTAGTTGGGGAATTAAGACCCTGTGTATTGTGCGTCAATATCATGTAGATAGGTTGATTTCTACAGGACATGGCTGCTTGAAAGGCTGTACTCACATTTTAGGCGTTTCAGTGGGGTTATTCGGAAGTCTTTAGGATCATCCTCTCGGGTTCTTGCGTGGAGCAGGAGCGCATTCAGGGGATAGAAGTGGGATAAGGGAGGAAAAAAGATAGGATTAGAGAAATAGAAACACATATAATGTAGTGTTGTTTTTTGTTGTAGCATTAAGTAAAACCTGTTAATTATACTTAGAACAACAAAGAGATTTTCAAAAGAGAAAAAAAGGGGAAATAAATTAAAAGAAAGGAGAGGCGCCAAAAAGGCACCTACGCACTGCATTGCAGTGTGGTTGCAGGGGTGGCTAGCCCCTGTGTTTTTGTCGTGAAGTTGTCTCTCTGCTTGCGGTGGAGACAGGTTCACTCGTGGTGGCATGCGGTTCACCTCCGGCACTATTTACTAGCTTCAGATGGGGGTGAGCGGGGTCCACCCGCTAATTAATTGGGAAGCTTCACTACTAAAATCAAACACAATAGTGGAAGGGTGGGGAGAGGCGAAAAAATGTGGAGGCAATTCTGCTGGTAAAGCAGAGTTCCCTCTCGGGATACTTGAGACAACATAACTTATAACCTGATATAAAGTCAACTTTTAAGTCTGTATCAAACAGGAACGGCATCAACGAAAACGGCATCATCAGGAACAGTCAGATGCTTGCATCAGGGTCTTCAAGAGCAGGTCTTGGACCAATGCCAGAGTACTCGGTCGCGAATACCGTGGTTATGATCTGCTTCTTGGATAGGATTCAGGTGACTGACGGAAATTTTCTGGCTCTAGGATCTTTCTGCTGAGACCACAAGGGGGAAATCGGTCGGCTCTCGTCGAATAGGGCGTTAGATCCCTGTGGTTCCGTAGACAGAAGGCCCAGATCTTGGAGAAGGGCCTCGCCCGACTGGAAGGTAGTAAATGAATGGGACTTGCCTTTGTAAAAGAATGACAGTCAGAATGGGAACGACCACCGGTATTTGATCTGTCGGTTGATGAGTTGATTGAGCAACGGCTTCAAAGCTCTCCTTTTCTGGATCGTTACTTGGGCTATGTCCGCAAAAATCTGGATTGGGTAACCTGAGATAGTTATGTCTCCATGGTTTCTCGCCTCCAACATGATCTTTTCTTTGATGCGGTAAAAATGAGGCTTAACTATCACGTCGCGTGGCAGCCCGTCTTGTCTAGGGGCTGTCAGGGCTCGGTGCACCCTATCCAGTTCCAGTTGGTGAGGGGAAATGTCTGGTATCAATTGTTTCATTAGATCATGGATCGAATCTTCCAGGTCTAGTTCTGATTCTGGGAGGCCACGTACGCTGAAGTTATACCTCCTAGACTTGTTTTCCAAGTCTTCAATTTTTGCGTTTGCTTGGTCTAGTTGGTCCTGCAGGGATGTGATCATTTTGGAGTTTTGGTTCACCCGTTTTACTGTCCCATCCATTTTGGACTCGATCGTGTCCAATCTCTCCCCTATATTTTGGAAGTCATCCTTCATACCCGTAGTGATAATGTTACAAGCTTTAGACAGTTCCTGCTGCAGGAGTGCTGAGAATCTGGCTAGGATTACTGTGTCACCTGAGTACCCTGCAGCAAGGGCAGGTGGTTGTGAGGAAGGCTCACTGTTTTGACTCATGGCTAATTCAGCAATTTCAGCCATTTGCCTGTCTGTGGAGGAGGCTGGGGAATCAGTGAATAATAATGGTCTGTCCGAGGAGCCCGATAATGGGGACATCTGTGGGTGGTCGCTCCGTGGGAAGCAAGGTCCCTCCTGGGACTGGGATGAAAAGTGGTCTCTGTGCACCTTAGCAAAGAAAGTGATTGCTGGGTGGAGCGGTTCATTCTGCTGTGTCTGCATCTGGCTTCCCTCATGTGGGTAATCTCCCATGGCAGGCACCATCTTAGACTGGGGGAGCCGCAGCTGTGTCTGGGGACTAACCTTCTCAGGTGCTGTAGGCTTCGGTTGCTGTAACGGCTGCTGGGTCACCCAGTTCTGGTGCTGGGCTTGAGTTGTGTGGCCCTCAGTGTGACCCCCTCCCTGTTGTGTGGAGGGCTGCGGTGTCCATCGCTGTGCTGAGGCTCCGCCGTGTGTGGAGTCCCCCTTCCCAGGCGCCATCTTGGGAGAGGGAGACTGCTGGGCCTTAGAAGCGCGGGTGTTCCTGAGGTGCTGTGGGGGGTTTTGGTTGTTTCCCGGCCCTCTCCGCTGCATCGTCCGCTCCCAGGCTCCGGGATGTCGGTTTGGTGGTGTTTCGCTCGTCCCCTATCGCTGTTTTTATGCTGATCTGGCCAGAGGTGTGCGGAGCGGAGTCAGTTCATGTCCGACCTCGGCGCCGCGTGCATGCGCACTCGAGTGAACTGTTTTTAGACAATTTGGTTCCATTTCTGATTCTCCCGAATTCCTCCTGATACACCTCTTTTTGCACAGAATGGATAATTACCTCTTCTACACATGCAAAATCTGCTGCTAGCACAGCTGCACAGAGTTTAAGCCTTGTTATGGTATGTGCAGGTTTGGGAGTGAGTTTTGCCTTACCTAGGACAAAACTACAGTGTGATTCTCTATTCATTTTAGAGGTCTTTAAATAGGCTACTGCAGCAATAGCTTTAACTAATGCATCAGAGAAAATAGGAATCTCTCCTCGGCCAGCAGTTGAAATGGAAGCAGGAACATAGCAATGTAAAATTTTAAGTTTTTCTAGTGACCTCAAAGAATGTCTCCACCTTTCCCACTTGTGGTGTTTCTCACTATGCAAAGGAGTATCCCAGTTTGTTCTCAGTAGATAACTGTCTTAGCAGAATCTTACCTTGAATGCTAACTGGAGCAATGAAACCCAGTGGATCATTACACTTCACTGTACAGAAGGATCTGTACCTAAATCATTTTTTTTAGACTAGTGGCATAGTCCTCAGAGGTAAAGGCATTTATAAGTTCCTGGCTGTTAGATATAATCTTGTAAAGTCTAAGGTTTGCTACAGACAGTATCTCCTTTGTTCTGGTGAGAAGATTGATTGCTTCTTTAGCGGTTGGATATGTTTGTTCTGTAAACAAACGAACACCCGATGTTCAAGTCAAACTTAAGTTCGACACGAACATCGGGCCCATCTTTAGTCACTATAGATGTAGAATCTCTGTACAGTAACATCCCTCACAAGGATGGGTTTGGCTGCATGTCACAGATTCTTATCATGCTCACCAAACCACAAATACACTGCTGAGGATGTTACACAGCTCATCAAATTCATTCTTACACACTACTTCACTTTCAACAATGACATCTACCTCCAGTGTATGGGTACTGCTATGAGTAGTAAAATGGCAGCCCAATATGCAAACTCATTTATGGCTGACCTTGAGGACAAAAAAACCATACAGATATTATTGCTATATCAATGATATCGTCATCATATAGACAGAAGGTGAATAAAATGTAAAAACCGTTTTACTTGTTGACCAACACTTTTCACCCATCTATCAAACTAAAAATGGAATATTCTAACACACGTCATTTTCCCAGACACCACAGTATACATCAGGGATGACAAGCTTCACACTTCTATATACAGGAAACTGACTGACAGATGCAACTATCTCCACAGTTCCAGTTTTCACCCCCAACACACTAAACGGGCCATCGTACACAGCCGGGCCATAAGATACCACCGAATATGCTGAGACCCAGAAAACAGAGATAAACATCTCAGAACACTAGCAGACTCATTCCATAAGAAAGGTTACAAAGATAAAACCAAAAAGAGGGGTTTGGGACTTTAACCACTTCAGCCCCGGAAGGACTGCCCCCCTTCCTGACCCAGCCACATTTTTTGCGATACGGCACTGCGTCCCTTTAACTAACGATTGCACAGTCGTGCAACGTTGTACCCAAAATTTATGTCCTTTTTTTCCCCACAAATAGAGCTTTCTTTTGGTGGTATTTGATCACCTCTGCGGTTTTTATTTTTTGCGCTATAAACAAAAAAAGAGTGACAATTTTGAAGAAAACACAATATTTTTTACTTTTTGCTATAATAAATATCCCAAATTTAAAATAAAAATAAAAATGTCTTCCTCAGTTTAGGCCGATATATATTCTTCTACAAATATTTGGTAAAAAAAAAAAAAAAAAAGAAATCGCAATAAGCGTATATTGTTTGGTTTGCACAAATGTTATAGCGTCTACAAAATAGGGGATAAATTTGTGACATTTTTATTATTTTTTTTTTTTTTTACTAGTAATGGCGGCGATCTGCGTTTTTTTTTTATCAGGACTGCGACATTGCAGCGGAGACAGATTGGACACTTTTGACAGTATTTTGGGACCACTGACATTTATACAGTGATTAGTGCTTTAAATAGCCAGATTATTGTATAAATGTCATTGGTAGGGAAGGGGTTAACACTAGGGAGCGATCAAGATGTTAACTGTGTTCCCTGTGTATGTTCTAACTGTAGGGGTGATGGGACTGACTAGGGAAGGAGACTGATCGGTGTTACTATATACCAAGAACCAGAGGTGGGGGACTCGAGTCACATGACTTGACTCGAGTCAGACTCGAGTCACCTGTTTGAGGACTTGCGACTTGCTTGACAAAATTAAATAAATGACTCGACTTGACTTTGACTTGTCACTAATGACTTGCGACTTGATTTTGACTTGGGCTATTTGACTTGCAATGACTTGCAATGACTTGGCACCACCAGTTCTGTGTCTTGGCCTAGGCAAAAGCCGCCCCCCCCCCCACAAAAGAAAGCTCCCCCCGAGTCCCGGCTTCGGGGTAGATCAGTATTTTGACTTAATTTGTGACTTGACCAAAATAAATGACTTGACTTGACTTGCTTGACTTCTAGCAGGGACTCGACTTGACTTGCTTGCTTTCCGCCACAGTAACTTGGGACTTGCTTATGACTTGAAGGTTAAGACTTGAGACTTGCTTGTGACTTGCACATGTGTGACTTACTCCCATCACTGCCAAGAATACACGATCTGTCTTCTCTCCCCTTACAAGGACGTGGATATGTGTGTTTACGCACATACATCCCCGTTACTGCTCTGTCATTAACAATTATAAGTGCGTCAGCGGACATCGCGGCCGCCGGGCATGGGCTCCTCAGTGACACGGTGTGCACGTACGCCCCCTAATCACCCTAAAGCGGTCACCCTACAGCTACGGTGATTCGTGCAGGGGAGCCATTCTGCCACCGTCAATCGATGGCGGGCGATCTGGAAGCAGTTAAATGAGGTGTGTGGGATCACACATCTCCATCCCTATCTATATGCAAGAAAAAGAGGGTTTGGGACTTTAAATGAGGTAGGTCTAGCATGGCTAAAAGATGAGTCAATGGAAGAAGACATGTTTTAGTCAATAAATAAAAAAAAAGACATAGCAAAATGAGTACATGCATGGTAAATAAGCCTAGCAATCACATATTATTAACCAGATATTCATAAAAACAATCATATCAGCTTGGAGATGACATATTGAGGTATAGGACAGTTGTCCGTCATAAAGAATCGTTTGAAAAGCAACATTGTGGAGTAACTTGGGAGTGGATGAAATAAAACCATCTAAAATGTAAATGTTCTTTGTAAACATTTTTGTATTCTCTTTTGTGAAAACTTTAATAAAAAAATATTGAAACAGAAAATGGTGCATCAAAATTGGCCCGACGCCTGTTTCGTGGTTTTCTACCACATCATCAGGGGCGAGTGCACCAATGTCTGTAAAAAAGCATAAAAAAAACTATATGGTCCAATGTTACACCCAAACACAAAGGAGACTATATATGTAAAGGAGGGGAGAAATGAACTCATTCACACAAAGACAATATCATCAACAACAGCATAAATACAGCCTTGAAAACCTGAAGGGAATTTCATAACTATCCAGGAAATAAAAACTTTTGAACTAAAAATGAAGCTCGGTGTCAGCGTGAGGAGAAAATAAATCAGATCACTGGCTTCTGTTGAAGAGACATCGGTCCTGAAGAGGAAGAGGCACAGCCGCCTCATCTGTGCCAACCAGTACCACCTGCCAGTGCCACCTGACAGTGCCATCAATCAGTGCCCACCAGTGAATATCAGTGCCACCTATCAATGCCCAAGAGTGCCACCTATCAATGCCCACCAGTGGTTCCAATCAGTGCCTCATTAGTGCCATCTAGCAGTGCTGCCTATCAGTGTCACTTACCAGTGTCCATTACTGCCACCCATTAGTGCCCATCAGTGCCAGCTATCAGTGCCATCCATCAGTACCCTTCAGTGCCACCTATCAATGCCCTTCAGTGCTGCCCATCAGTGCCACCTATCCGTGCAACCCAACGGTGCCACCTCTCAGTGCCCACCAGTGCCGCCTTATCAGTGCCCGTCAGTGCTGCCTTATCAGTGGCCATCAGTGCAGCCTCATCAGCGTACATCAATGAAGGAGAAAAAATACCTGTTTGCAAAATTTTATAACAAAATATAAAACGGTTTTTTTCTTTTCTTTCAAAATTTTCGGTCTTTTTAAATTTTTTTTAACAAAAAATAAAAAACCCAGTGGTGATCAAATACCACCAAAAGAAAGCTTTATTTGTGGGAAAAAATTATTTTGGGTACAGTGTTACATGACGGCGCAATTGTCGTTCAAAGAGTGAGAGCGCTGAAAGCTGAAAATTGGTCTGGGCAGGAAGGCGGTTTAAGTGCCCAGTAAGCAAGTGATTAAGCCCTGGAATCAAGTGCGCTATGTGTTTCAATTGTGGGTGATGAACCGCTACATCTGGTGTAGGAATTTTAGATCTGTGATCAGGGATCTGATTGCATTTAATGAGGGTTGGTAAGGACAGAGTTGTTTGTCTATCAATAGATTTGACTAGATAGACAGATGCTCTCCTACCTGCCATCTCGACTATTCTGGCAAAAGTTCTTAAGGTGTACGGAATGTTGGAGCCTTCCGTACACCTTAAATATGAATATGTCAAAGAAGGTTGAGCTGGCTATAGACTTTTACTTTGACCATGAAGATGTGCATTAAGCTTAATGGCTTTGTTTCTTTGACCTGCTGGATACACTCTGACTAAACAGGACCTGCCACCTATGATTCCTTTGCAGACCTATGTGCATTGTGAAGTGATCTCTGGTGTTGTTGTAGCAGTGTGTTCCTTCTTCCCTCCGTGTTCACTAGTGCTGTCGGTAGGGATGCACCAAATGGGTTTTTTGGTGCCGAAACCGATACCGAAAATGAAAAATACACTAGGCCGAAAACCAAAACCGATACCAAAACAGCACCGATACCGAAAGTGACTGTTTTTAAAAATATTTTTATACCGTAGATGGTCAGAGACTGGGGACATGGTACAGGAGATGGTCAGAGACTGGGGACATGGTACAGGAGATGGTCAGAGACTGGGGACATGGTACAGGAGATGGTCAAAGACTGGGGACATGGTACAGGAGATGGTCAGAGACTGGGGACATGGTACAGGAGATGGTCAGAGACTGCGTGACATGGTACAGGAGATGGTCAGACTGGGGACATGGTACAGGAGATGGTCAGAGACTAGGGACATGATACAAGAGATCAATGCAGCCTCAACAGTGCCTGTCAGGTGCAGCCAGCCTGTGTCCCCAGGGCAGCCAGCCTGTGTCCCCAGTGCAGCCATTGGCCCCAGTGCTGCCAGTGTCCCCCATGGTCAGAGACTGGGGACATGGTACAGGAGATGGTCAGAAACTGGGGACATGATACAAGAGATCAATGCAGCCTCATCAGTGCCCATTAGGTGCAGCCAGCCAGTGTCCCCAGTGCAGCCAGCCAGTGTCCCCATTGCAGCCAGCCAGTGTCCCCCATTGCAGCAAGTGTCCCCCATTGCAGCCAGCCAGTGTCGCCATTGCAGCCAGCCAGGGTTCCCCATGGTCAGACTGGGGACATGGTACAAGAGATGGTCAGAGACTGAGGACATGATACAAGAGATCAATGCAGCCTCACCAGTGCCCATCAGGTGCAGCCAGCCAGTATCCCCAGTGCAGCCAGCCAGTGTCTCCCATTGCAGCCAGCCAGTGTCCCCCATTGCAGCCAGTGTCCCCCATTGCAGCCAGCCAGGGTTCCCCATTGCAGCCAGTGTCCTCCATTGCAGCCAGGGTTCCCCATTGCAGCCAGTGTCCCCCATTGCAGCCAGCCTGTGCAGGGGAAGAAAGAGGAGAGCCTCCGCCGCCTGGTTGATTAGAGCGCCGGGAACATTACAGCTTTCATTTCAATAGCTCTGTGTTCCCCGCTGCGCGCTGTCACATACAGCCCCTCCTCTTTATCCAGGCACTTTGATAGACAGATCACCGCACAATCCTGTCTATCAAAGTTCTCCGGACAAGAGGGAGGGGCTGTACATGACGGTGCAAGGCTGGGAACACACACCTATTGAAATGAAAGCTGTGATGTTCCCGGCGCTCTAATCAACCAGGCAGCGGCGGCGGCTCTCCTTTCTTCTACGCTATAGGATGCCCCCGTGATAGGCGGCACCAGCCCTATTTTCGGCTCCATTATCGGCCGTTTTTCTCTTTCGGCAAATTGCCAAAAAGGCCATTTTCGGCCGATATGTTTCGGCGGCCGAAATTTCGGTGCATCCCTAGCTGTCGGTGCATTGTAATGACCATGGGGTTGGCCCTGGGTGTAAAGCTGTGCTGTGATCTGAGATGTCACATTCTGTGCATTTCACACTGACCTTACAATCCTTGGCAAAGTGAGATGTTGATGAGCAGCACTTGTAGCAGATGTTGTTCTCCTTTACGAAGACTTTGCGATCCTCTGTGGACTTCTCTCTGAAGGCTCAGCACTTTAGAACAGGATGTGACTTTCTGTGCAATAGACACTACTTACCAGCAGGGTTGCTGTTAGAAATCACAGGGCCCCGTACAGCCTACCTGACAGGGCCCCACCGAAAATATTAAAACAATATTGTTTCTAAAAAAAAATAAAAAATCATTATTAGCAGACACAAACATAAGAAAACTTATAAAATTCCTGCTAAATCTAATAGCTACAACTGCACTGAGTTAATAAATAAGGTCCTGCGTGTAAATGAGGTCTTGGGGCTCAGTCACATGGGTGATGTGGCCTGTACAGCGTGATTCAATTTTTTTTTTTTTAATGTGGCTTGGAGCTGTGTGCAGGTAGCCTGTGTTACGCTATGGGGACACAACAGCTGTACAAACACAGTCACAAGCCCTAATTTGACAGGCATGTGAATGTAAGTGTATGGCCCCAAATAGAGAATGTGCATTCAGGGTCACTTACCCGCGTGTGGCTGTGTTCAGGCATACTACAGGAGACGATCAAAGACTGCAAATATACTATAGAAGATGATCAGAGACTGCAGACATTCTACAGCAGACGGTCAGAGACTGCAGATATACTACAGGAGCTGATCAGAGACTGCAGACATGATACAGGAGATGATCAGAGACTGAAAACATGATACAGGAGGTGATCAGAGACTGCAGACATGATACAGGAGATGATCAGAGACTGCAGACATGATACAAGAGATGATCAGAGACTGCAGACATGATACAAGAGATGATCAGAGACTGCAGATATACTACAGGAGGTGGTCAGAGACTGCAGACATGATACAAGACATGATCAGAGACCGCAGATATACTACCGGAGATTATCAGAGACTGCAAGCATACTATAGGAGATGATCAGAGACTGCAGACATATTACAGGAGATGATAAGAGACTGTGGACATAGTACAGGAGATGTTTAGAGACTGCAGATATACTACAGGAGATGATCAGAGACTGTGGACATAAAACAAGCAGTCCTAGCAGTGACCAGTGTTCTTCCAGTGTGGAAAAACATTGATCACTGCGCTATGTGTAAACAGGGGTTTACAAGATATAACAAAGTGCCAAATAAAAACAAAAACACTTTACTAAACAATCAATTTCTCAAGCACAGGAGGACAATAAATGGTTAATAGGTCTGTGAAGCTCATATCCTCACCAGTCTAATTCCAGCAAAGATAACATAAGGACTCTGGAACAAATGGCTCTAAAGAAACAGCTGAAGTTTATTACTAACATGTCACATACTCATATCTAATTCTGGTGTCTTCCAGAAGTTTAATCATCATTATCAGTGTGTTCACTGTCCTGTGTGCAGTTTACATAAAAACAAAGATAAGAAGTGTGAGAAGAGGAGGGGAAGTCATCCCATTAAGTGCCTAATCTGCACACAGGACAGGCAGGGGTGGATTAATGCACAGGTTGGTCTAGGCTTCAGCCTAGGGCCCCACGTGTGCAAGGGCCCCCGATTGGCCATGATATTTTTATTAATTTATATATATTTATGTATATGTAGAATAAAAACCATGCCTGCGTGTTATACGAATACGCCGATAAATGTTTTTTTACCAACAGCGGTCCGCCCCGGGTGCCACCCATGGGGGGGGGGGTGTGTCAGGCCAGCTGTACTGCCTCTCCTGGCCCTTGGACAGCGCTGCCAGCATACTTTAAAGTTGAGAAAACATTACTGCCAGCTCTTTCTCATGCACAGCTCCTCGTGTGTCACTCTCAATGTAAATGGAAGTCTCTTAATACCTCAAATAAAGCCGCTCTGTCTGGCCACTCTCTTCCTCCCACTCCACCTCCTTCCCGAGTGCAGCCTTTGATTGCAGGAGGAGAGCGGTCATGTGACCGTCAATGAAACAGCAGACGAGAGCAGTCACATGACTGGGTCACGAAGAACGGCGTTAATTGTGCTATTTAGAAGCTTTGATTTAAAATAAGTGACACAGGATGAGCGGTGTATGAGAAAGGGCTGGCAGTGATGTTTTCTCAACTTTAGAGTATTCTTTCCCAGGAGACTGGGGGTCACCTGGAAGTGCAGGGGGCTTTATAATAAAAGAGGCCTGTGTGATATGCAGGCAAAGGGGTCTGTGTACTATGCAGATGTCTGTGTACTGTCTGTATTATGTGCAGGGGGTCTGTGTACTGTGCAGGGAAAGGGGTCTGTGTACTGTGCAGGGGGGCTGTGTACTGTGCAGGGGGGCTGTGGGAATTTTTCTTTCCTGAAACTTCACTCTTAATGTTAGGGTACGTGTTATATGCACTCTGAAGATTAAACAAAGGTGCCTCTCTAAGTGCAGTAAAAAACATGGAGTTTAATAAAACTGTAAAAAGGTACTCACAAAGGTACATAGTGAACAAGCATGTTGGCAAAAGCTGCCGGATATCCTGGGAGTGAGTCTGGTCCGTTTCCTGGATTGCAGTCGTGTCCGATGGACAGGCTGCGCCGATGGATGCTGGCACTTCCTGCCGTTGGAACGTATGATTGTTCTGCTGTTGATTATTGCTTGCTTTTATGTGCTGCTGCTGCTGTTTATGTTATTTGTATGGCTTTTATTTTATTAGAATATTACACAGCGTTTCCATTGGTCTCTGTCAGGATGTTGTGATTTTGTCTCAGTTAAACAGGAACTGCTGCAGACGTTTTTTGGCTTAACTCATAGTTGCCAACATTGAAAAAAAAATTTTAGGGACACTTTTTTGGCTGTAGGCGGAGTCTTGTTTTAATTATGGGGCGGGGCATGCATTTGTGGGCGTGACAAACAGGGCCGGACTGGGAATAAAAGCCAGCCCTGGAAATAATTTCATACCAGCCCCATAGCATTTTTATACCAGCCCAAAAGCATAACGTCGTTATTTTTTTTGTTCACAAAAGGGAAAACCATGCATTTTAAAGCACATTTGAAGAGTGTATTATCTATAGATAAGAGAGACATGGAATTTACAAACAGCAGCAATTTTTTATTTTTTTACTGGCAAAAAAATCATGGCATTTACTGGCACATTTTTTACTGATACTGCAAAAAAAAGGTGCCGTAAATGGCAGGTTTCAGTGCAAATATCAATATTTAAGCTATAAACTGCTATTAGCAATGTGTTAAGTTAAACAAAAGTCAAAAACCATATTTCTCCTCTTACATGAAGGTCAGATTAATATAACCCAACACAGAGTTCCCCCATATATCAGGAGGATTCCCCTTTACAGTGCAAGGGAACTCTGACATAAAGGGGAACATTGCAGATCATGATCTAAGCAGGAACTCTGATATAAAAGGGGGGCACTGGTGACCAGAGACCCCACTTATATCAGAGTCCATTGCTTTCCCCTTTACATCAGAGTTCTCACTTACATCAGGGTCTGCAGCATTGCCCTTTACATCAGAGTTCCCCCTTGCACTGTAAGGTGGAATCCTGCAGACTATGATGTAAAGGGGAACTCTGGGAATGTGGGGAGGACTCTGTTGACCAGAGACCACCTTCCGCAGAAAGAAAACACTAAGGTACGGGGGTTTACTGATATAGGGGGAAACCTATATATCAGTGCCCCCTTACAATATTGTATTGACCCCCCCCCTCTCAGGTAGGCCTGGCGGCGCTGTCACTGACCTCCTCTCAGGTGCACCGTACAGGGCTCAGTCAGCCGGCTCCAGCTCGGTGGCTCTGGTTTTATCCCATAGTTTCCTCTCCATAGTCTATACATGTCTGACTGCTCCCATGACCCCCATCCCTGAGGCACTCCCACTGTTGACTCCGCTCCAGACTGCAGACGTGATATAAGACAGGAGATGGTCAGAGGCTGCGGATGGTACAGGAGATGGTCAGAGGCTGCGGATGGTACAGGAGAGGTCAGAGGCTGCGCATGGTACAGGAGAGGTCAGAGGCTGCGCGTGGTACAGGAGAGGTCAGAGGCTGCGCGTGGTACAGGAGAGGTCAGAGGCTGCGCATGGTACAGGAGAGGTCAGAGGCTGCGCATGGTACAGGAGAGGTCAGAGGCTGCGCATGGTACAGGAGAGGTCAGAGGCTGCGCATGGTACAGGAGAGGTCAGAGGCTGCGCATGGTACAGGAGAGGTCAGAGGCTGCGCATGGTACAGGAGAGGTCAGAGGCTGCGCATGGTACAGGAGAGGTCAGAGGCTGCGCATGGTACAGGAGAGGTCAGAGGCTGCGCATGGTACAGGAGAGGTCAGAGGCTGCGCATGGTACAGGAGAGGTCAGAGGCTGCTCATGGTACAGGAGAGGTCAGAGGCTGCGCATGGTACAGGAGAGGTCAGAGGCTGCGCATGGTACATGGGAGGTCAGAGGCTGCGGATGATGCAGGGGAGGTCAGAGACTGCGGATGATGCAGGGGAGGTCAGAGGCTGCGGATGATGCAGGGGAGGTCAGAGGCTGCGGATGATGCAGGGGAGGTCAGAGGCTGCGGATGATGCAGGGGTGGTCAGAGGCTGCGGATGATGCAGGGGTGGTCAGAGGCTGCGGATGATGCAGGGGTGGTCAGAGGCTGCGGAGGGGACCACAGAAGAGGTCAGAGGCTGAGGAGGGGACCACAGAAGAGGTCAGAGGCTGAGGAGGGGACCACAGAAGAGGTCAGAGGCTGAGGAGGGGACCACAGAAGAGGTCAGAGGCTGAGGAGGGGACGACAGGAGGTCAGAGGCTGAGGAGGGGACGACAGGAGGTCAGAGGCTGAGGAGGGGACGACAGGAGGTCAGAGGCTGAGGAGGGGACGACAGGAGGTCAGAGGCTGAGGAGGGGACCACAGAAGAGGTCAGAGGCTGAGGAGGGGACGACACGAGGTCAGAGGCTGAGGAGGGGACGACAGGAGGTCAGAGGCTGAGGAGGGGATGACAGGAGGTCAGAGGCTGCGGAGGGGACCACAGAAGAGGTCAGAGGCTGAGGAGGGGACGACACGAGGTCAGAGGCTGAGGAGGGGACGAAACGAGGTCAGAGGCTGAGGAGGGGACGACACGAGGTCAGAGGCTGAGGAGGGGACGACAGGAGGTCAGAGGCTGAGGAGGGGACGACAGGAGGTCAGAGGCTGCGGAGGGGACCACAGAAGAGGTCAGAGGCTGAGGAGGGGACGACACGAGGTCAGAGGCTGAGGAGGGGACGAAACGAGGTCAGAGGCTGAGGAGGGGACGACACGAGGTCAGAGGCTGAGGAGGGGACGACAGGAGGTCAGAGGCTGAGGAGGGGACGACAGGAGGTCAGAGGCTGCGGAGGGGACCACAGAAGAGGTCAGAGGCTGAGGAGGGGACGACACGAGGTCAGAGGCTGAGGAGGGGACGAAACGAGGTCAGAGGCTGAGGAGGGGACGACACGAGGTCAGAGGCTGAGGAGGGGACGACACGAGGTCAGAGGCTGAGGAGGGGACGACACGAGGTCAGAGGCTGAGGAGGGAACGACACGAGGTCAGAGGCTGAGGAGGGGACGACACGAGGTCAGAGGCTGAGGAGGGGACGACACGAGGTCAGAGGCTGAGGAGGGGACGACACGAGGTCAGAGGCTGAGGAGGGGACGAGAAGAGGTCAGAGGCTGAGGAGGGGATGAGAAAAGGTCAGAGGCTGAGGAGGGGACGAGAAGAGGTCAGAGGCTGAGGAGGGGACGAGAAGAGGTCAGAGGCTGAGGAGGGGATGACAGGAGGTCAGAGGCTGCAGGGGGGTGCGAACAGGAGGTCAGAGGCTGCAGGGGGGACAGGTGGTCAGAGGCTGCAGGGGGGACAGGTGGTCAGAGGCTGCAGGGGGGACAGGTGGTCAGAGGCTGCAGGGGGGACAGGTGGTCAGAGGCTGCAGGGGGGACAGGTGGTCAGAGGCTGCAGGGGGGACAGGAGGTCAGAGGCTGCAGGGGGGACAGGAGGTCAGAGGCTGCAGGGGGGACAGGAGGCCAGAGGCTGCAGGGGGGACAGGAGGTCAGAGGCTGCAGGGGGGACAGGAGGTCAGAGACTGCGGATGATGCAGGGGAGGTCAGAGGCTGCGGATGGTGCAGGGGAGGTCAGAGGCTGCGGAGGGGACCACAGAAGAGGTCAGAGGCTGAGGAGGGGACGAGAAGAGGTCAGAGGCTGAGGAGGGGACGAGAAGAGGTCAGAGGCTGAGGAGGGGACGAGAAGAGGTCAGAGGCTGAGGAGGGGACGAGAAGAGGTCAGAGGCTCAGGAGGGGACGAGAAGAGTTTAGAGGCTGCAGGGGGGGACAGGTGGTCAGAGGCTGCAGGGGGGGACAGGTGGTCAGAGGCTGCAGGGGGGGACAGGTGGTCAGAGGCTGCAGGGGGGGCAGGAGGTCAGAGGCTGCAGGGGGGAGACAGGAGGTCAGAGGCTGCAGGGGGGGACAGGTGGTCAGAGGCTGCAGGGGGGGACAGGTGGTCAGAGGCTGCAGGGGGGGGCAGGAGGTCAGAGGCTGCAGGGGGGGGCAGGAGGTCAGAGGCTGCAGGGGGGAGACAGGAGGTCAGAGGCTGCAGGGGGGGACAGGAGGTCAGAGGCTGCAGGGGGGGGTAGGAGGTCAGAGGCTGCAGGGGGGAGACAGGAGGTCAGAGGCTGCAGGGGGGGACAGGTGGTCAGAGGCTGCAGGGGGGGGGGCAGGAGGTCAGAGGCTTGCGGGGGGGGACAGGAGGTCAGAGGCTGGGGGGGACAATGAGGTCAGAGGCTGCAGGGGGGGGGGACAGGTGGTCAGAGGCTGCAGGGGGGGGGACAGGTGGTCAGAGGCTGCAGGGGGGGGGATAGGTGGTCAGAGGCTGCAGGGGGGGGGATAGGTGGTCAGAGGCTGCAGGGGGGGGGACAGGTGGTCAGAGGCTGCAGGGGGGGACAGGTGGTCAGAGGCTGCAGGGGGGGGGACAGGTGGTCAGAGGCTGCAGGGGGGGGCAGGTGGTCAGAGGCTGCAGGGGGGGGACAGGTGGTCAGAGGCTGCAGGGGGAGGACAGGTGATCAGAGGCTGCAGGGGGGAGACAGGTGATCGGAGGCTGCAGGGGGGGGGGGCGGGCAGGAGGTCAGAGGCTGTGGGGGGACGCAGGAAGAGGCACAGGCCGCCAGACACTGAGCGCTGCAACCGCTTTACCTTTGAAAATGGCGCCGCTCGGCGCCATCGTGTCACTGCGCATGCGCCCACACTTCCGAAAATTGCCGAGCGTGTACGGGTTTTCCCGAGCACGGCCAACCTCGGAACAGCGCTGGCGCCTGCGCAGTTGCACGTCGGCCCGGCCCCCACAGCCATTTTTCTTTCAGGCGCCGCTGCCCTCACAGCGGCCGGCGGCCGCAGGGGTAGCCAGACCACCGGCCCACCAGGGGATATACCGGTATCCCGGTTGGCCAGTCCGGCCCTGGTGACAAAGGGGCAAAGCAAAAATGCGGCGTGCAAATCGTGCCGCAGCGAAACATGGGCGTGGTTTACGCGAAATACTGGGCGTGTCTTAAATGGGCGTGGCTCAAATGGGTGTGGTTAGATTCTGAGATATATGAGGGATGGAGAGGGATGGAGAGGGAAGGGGGGGGGGGAGGGATGGAGAGGGAAGGGGGGGGGGGAGAGATGGAGGGACAGCAGCCCCAGAGCCTATACAACAATGGAAATATAGTAGATGCGACCTAACACAACATAATTGTAGCAAAGACAAGCCTTCATCCCTAATATGTATACAACAAAAAAAGAGAAAGGAAATGGGACTTTGTATGAGGCAAGTCATTGGATTGTTCAATTTATTAAGAAATAGCAGATTACATTAAGGAAAGTGTCAATCTGTAATACAGGACACAATCCAGTGTAATACATTTGCATAAATATAGATATAAAACAATTATACAGAGGAAATACAGAATTATAAATAAACATATTAGTTACAAAAGGACACTCATCCATTCATAAAAGTTCAATAAACATGATCGATTTTTCATGGTAGGCCAAAATTGTTTAAAGCATCAGTTTGATATAACTCGACGCACGTTTCATGGCTCTTGCCAATCATCAGGAGTAAGATGCTCTGAAAATAAATCAGTAATATTTATGAGTAGGGATATCCTTTAAACGGAGGAACAATCTCTCAAAATAAAGGTTTATAACTTACAGTGCGGCCAAATGGTGGCGCCCAACCTAGTATCCAAAGGAAGAAGAGGGACAACTACTGATATAGGCTCCACTCGTTACTTACACACATTCATTTCACATGGTTTCATTTTCTTACCATTGCAGAGCAGTATGGACTGATAAGCACACACCAGAACCACATGGTTGTGACATGGTCACCTGGTCTTCACCTGGCTGCTGTTTCTGGCTTGGATGGGATTCCCCACCTCAGCCCCGGGTGAGATGATCATCCTTGTCCCTCTTCTTCCTTTGGATCCTAGGTTGGGCGCCACCATTTGGCCGCACTGTAAGTTACACACCTTTATTTTGAGAGATTGTTTCTCCGTTTAAAGGATATCCCTACTCATAAATATTACTGATTTATTTTCAGAGCATCTTACTCCTGATGATTGGCAAGAGCCATGAAACGTGTGTCGAGTTATATCAAACTGATGCTTTAAACAATTTTGGCCTACCATGAAAAATCGATCATGTTCATTGAACTTTTATGAATGGATGAGTGTCCTTTTGTAACCAATATGTTTATTTATTATTCTGTATTTCCTCTGTATAATTGTTTTATATCTATATTTCTGCAAATGTATTACACTGGATTGTGTCCTGTATTACAGATTGACATTTTCCTTAATGTAATCTGCTATTTCTTAATAAAATTGAACAATCCAATGACTTGCCTCATACAAAGTCCCATTTCCTTTCTCTTTGTTTGTTGTAAACAATGGAAATATGTGTATTCTAGAAAGTTTAACAATCAGCAGATAAAGATACTCCAAACACCTGGTGTTAGCACTTCAATCATCCCGGCACCATGGTTGTTAAGGTGTCAGGATGATTGAAGTGCATTATTTCTATTATTACCGGTACATTGTAATATAAAATGAAATCATTCAACTCACCATAATGCAGAATCAGTGGGATCCCTGAGCGTGTCACCTGCCACCTTGTCTTGCATCAGGTGCCCCCAGCAGAGTCCGTCCTTGCGTCAGATGTCCCAGCAGAGTCCGTCCTTGCATCAGGTGCCCCCAGCAGAGTCCGTCCTTGCATCAGGTGCCCCCAGCGGAGCCCCCTTACATCAGATATCCCCAGCGGAGCCCCCTATACATCAGATGTCCCCAGTGCAGCCCCCCTCACATTAGGTGTCCCCAGTGGAGTCCCCCCTCACATCAGGTGTCCCCAGTGCAGCTCCCCCTCACATCAGGTGTCCCCAGTGCAGCCCCCCCCTCACATCAGGTGTCCCCAGTGCAGCCCCCCCTCAAATCAGGTGTCCCTAGTGCAGCCCCCCTCACATCAGGTGTCCCCAGTGGATCCCCCCTTACATCAGATTTCCCCAGCGGTGCGCCCCCCCCACCTCAGGTGTCCTAGTAGTGTAGTAGACAGTGTATACTGTCTCCCTCCGCCGGCCGCATGGCTAGAACCCCGCCCCTTTCCATAACAGACTGGCAGCGGGGTGGGGGGGTAGGCGGGGCGAGGCGGAGCGGGGCGAAGCGGGGCGCAGGGTGGGCGGCGATGCAGGAGCTCCGTCTAGCCCCCCCAGCCGTCTTCCTGGTCTTCTGAAAAATGGCGGCCGGCGAAGACAATGTCTCTGCCGGCCGCGGACCTCTAGCGGCAGGCGGCGGCGAAAATCCGTGAAGAAACGGATTTCTCGGGACATTTACCGGGAAACAACAAAATCGGGAATGGAGTCTAAATCCCGGGAATGTCCGGGAATTCCGGGACAGTTGGCAACTATGCTAACTGTTGGTTTAGAAAGGTAAAATCTGTTACCAGCTTGCAGGTGTATTTTGAATGCTTTTTTTCTGTGGCATTGCTGTTTATAGTAGGCTCATGTCTGAATGTGTTTGGGCTGTAGACCTGAGAGTTGCACTTGAGGCGTGTAATATAGGTCTACCCTTTTACACATGGCACTAAATAATTTATTTTCTGGTAAAGCATGCTTAGGAGGGGGCCACACAAAAAGTAGCCTAGGGGCCCATGACCACCTTAATCCTCCACTGAGGACAGGAGAACAAACCGATGATGACTTCTGCAGGCAGCATTACATGTGACATGTTAGTGATGATGATCAGCTGTTTCTATAGCACTAGTTGTGTAGAGTCCTGTGTGGGCACTGAGTGATGTGTTGGATGTAAATGTGATGGTACCTTCTCCATGCTCAGGTATGTTGGTTCCTCTCCATCCAGCCCTGCTTTAGCCACTAGCTTTTTCTGATCAAATGTGGCGGGCTGGATAAGAAGAGGGTTACAGAGGAAAGCTGATTGGCTAAAGAGGTGGTGGGAGTGGGGCAATTTATCAGCAGACACTCCCTCCAACTCAGATGAGCAGTGCTGTTGGTTTGTTACACTGGTGTGTGCCTCCCCCTCCACTAACTGAAAGCCGTGGGAGTGAGAAGGGGAGAGCCCTGCAGGGCACTGCTCAGCAATTGCTACTGCCCGCTGAACCCCTTACTGTCTAGGACCCCCTGTTTCCCCGGGCCCCCTACAGGAGGACCGGTGGCCCCCCCCCCTATCAGTGGCCCTGCTCACCAGCATAGGCATACGCACAGGGTGTGGCAGTTGTGCCAGGGCACACCCTAATCACCCCCATGTGCATTGCACCCCATAGAATACTGCACCCCTCACTATACACCCTGCCCCCACCCCATAGAACGCTACACCCCTGACTATACACCCTGCCCCCACCTTATAGAAAACTGTACCCCTCACTGTTAACCATGCCCCCACCCCATAGAACCCTGCATCCCTCACTATAAACCTTGCCCTACCCCATAGAACCCTGCACCCTTCACTATACTCCCTGCTCACACCTCATAGAAAACTGTACCCCTCAATAAACACCCTGCCCCCACCCCATAGAACCCTGCACCCCTCACTATACACCCTGTCCCCTTCTCATAGAAAACCGTACCCCTCACTGTTCACCATGACCCTACCCCATAAAACGCTACATCCCTCACTATACACCTGTCCCTACCCCATAGAACCCTGCACCGCTCACAATAAACCCTGCCACACCTCATAGAAATCTGTACCCCTCGCTGTTCACCATGCACCCACCCCACAGAACATTGTACCCCTTACTATACACCCTGTCCCCACCCCATAGAACCCTGCACCCCTTACTATACACCCTGTCCACACCTCATACAAAACTGTACCCCTCACTGTTCACCATGCCTGCACCCCATAGAACCCTGCACCCCTCACTATACACTCTGCCCCACCTCATAGAAAACAGTACCCCTCACTGTTCACCATGCCCCCACCCCATAGAACACTGCAGCCCTCACTATATACCCATCCCCACCCCATAGAACGCTGCCCCCCTCACTATACACCCTGTCCACACCTCATAGAAAGCGGTACCCCTCAAGGTTCACCATGCCCCCACCCCATAGAACCCTGCACCCCTCACTATACACCCTGTCCCCTTCTCATAGAAAACCGTACCCCTCACTGTTCACCATGACCCTACCCCATAAAACGCTACATCCCTCACTATACACCTGTCCCTATCCCATAGAACCCTGCACCGCTCACAATAAGCCCTGCCACACCTCATAGAAATCTGTACCCCTCGCTGTTCACCATGCACCCACCCCACAGAACATTGTACCCCTTACTATGCACCCTGCCCCCACCAAATAGAACCCTGCACCCCTTACTATACACCCTGTCTACACCTCATACAAAACTGTACCCCTCACTGTTCACCATGCCTGCACCCCATAGAACCCTGCACCCCTCACTATACACTCTGCCCCACCTCATAGAAAACCGTACCCCTCACTGTTCACCATGCCCCCACCTCATAGAACACTGCACCCCTCACTATACACCCGTCTCAACCCCATAGAACCCTGCACCGCTCACAACACACCCTGCCACACCTCATAGAAAACTGTAACCCTCGCTGTTCACCATGCCCCCACCCCACAGAACACTGTACCCCGTACTATACACCCTGCCCCCACCCCATAGAAACCTGCACCCCTCACTATACACCCTACCCACACCTCATAGAAAGCGGTACCCCTCACGGTTCACCATGCCCCCACCCCATAGAACCCTGCCTCCCCCTCCACCAACTGAAAGCCGTGGAAGGAAGAGGGGAAGAGCCCTGCAGGGCATTGCTCTGCAATTGCTATTGCCCGCTGAACCCCCTTTACTGTCTGGGACCCCCTGTTTCCCTGGGCCCCCTACAGGAGGACCGATGGTCCCCCCCTATCAGTGGCCCTGCTCACCAGCATAGGCATGCGCACGGGGTGTGGCAGTTGTGCCTGGGCACACCCTAATCACCTCCATGTGCATTGCACCCCATAGAATACTGCACCCTCCCCCCACCCCATAGAACGCTACACCCCTGACTATACACCCTGCCCCCTCCTTATATAGAAAACCGTACCCCTCACTGTTCACCATGACCCTACCCCATAAAACGCTACATCCCTCACTATACACCTGTCCCTACCCCATAGAACCCTGCACCGTTCACAATAAACCCTGCCACACCTCATAGAAATCTGTACCCCTCGCTGTTCACCATGCACCCACCCCACAGAACATTGTACCCCTTACTATACACCCTGCCCCCACCCCATAGAACCCTGCACCCCTTACTATACACCCTGTCCACACCTCATACAAAACTGTACCCCTCACTGTTCACCATGCCTGCACCCCATAGAACCCTGCACCCCTCACTATACACTCTGCCCCACCTCATAGAAAACAGTACCCCCCACTGTTCACCATGCCCCCACCCAATAGAACACTGCAGCCCTCACTATATACCCATCCCCACCCCATAGAACGCTGCACCCCTCACTATACACCCTGTCCACACCTCATAGAAAGCGATACCCCTCAAGGTTCACCATGCCCCCACCCCATAGAACCCTGCACCCCTCACTATACACCCTGTCCCCTTCTCATAGAAAACCGTACCCCTCACTGTTCACCATGACCCTACCCCATAAAACGCTACATCCCTCACTATACACCTGTCCCTATCCCATAGAACCCTGCACCGCTCACAATAAGCCCTGCCACACCTCATAGAAATCTGTACCCCTCGCTGTTCACCATGCACCCACCCCACAGAACATTGTACCCCTTACTATGCACCCTGCCCCCACCAAATAGAACCCTGCACCCCTTACTATACACCCTGTCCACACCTCATACAAAACTGTACCCCTCACTGTTCACCATGCCTGCACCCCATAGAACCCTGCACCCCTCACTATACACTCTGCCCCACCTCATAGAAAACCGTACCCCTCACTGTTCACCATGCCCCCACCTCATAGAACACTGCACCCCTCACTATACACCCGTCTCAACCCCATAGAACCCTGCACCGCTCACAACACACCCTGCCACACCTCATAGAAAACTGTAACCCTCGCTGTTCACCATGCCCCCACCCCACAGAACACTGTACCCCTTACTATATACCCTGCCCCCACCCCATAGAAACCTGCACCCCTCACTATACACCCTACCCACACCTCATAGAAAGCGGTACCCCTCACGGTTCACCATGCCCCCACCCCTTAGAACCCTGCCTCCCCCTCCACCAACTGAAAGCCGTGGAAGGAAGAGGGGAAGAGCCCTGCAGGGCATTGCTCTGCAATTGCTATTGCCCGCTGAACCCCCTTTACTGTCTGGGACCCCCTGTTTCCCTGGGCCCCCTACAGGAGGACCGGTGGTCCCCCCCTATCAGTGGCCCTGCTCACCAGCATAGGCATGCGCACGGGGTGTGGCAGTTGTGCCTGGGCACACCCTAATCACCTCCATGTGCATTGCACCCCATAGAATACTGCACCCTCCCCCCACCCCATAGAACGCTACACCCCTGACTATACACCCTGCCCCCTCCTTATATAGAAAACTGTACCCCTCACTGTTCACCATGCCCCCACCCCATAGAACACTGCACCCCTCACTTTACACGCATCCCCACCACAAAGAACCCTGCACCCCTCACTCTACAACCTGCCCACACCTCATAGAAAGCGGTACCCCTCACGGTTCACCATGCCCCCACCCCATAGAACCCTGCACCCCTCACTATACACCCTGTCCCCTTCTCATAGAAAACTGTACCCCTCACTGTTCACCATGACCCTACCCCATAGAACGCTACATCCCTCACTATACACCCGTCCCTACCCCATAGAACCCTACACCGCTCACAATAAACCCTGCCACACCTCATAGAAAATCTGTACCCCTCGCTGTTCACCATGCACCCACCCCACAGAAAATTGTACCCCTTAGTATACACCCTGCCCCCACCCCATAGAACCCTGCACCCCTTACTATACACCCTGCCCACACCTCATACAAAACTGTACCCCTCACTGTTCACCATGCCTGCACCCCATAGAACCCTGCACCCCTCACTATTCACTCTGCCCCACCTCATAGA